>JAQMYF010040387.1:0-11469 GCA_030014195.1 Neosilurus mollespiculum
GGGTATTGATCATTAACGCCGAAGTTCGTCCCCTTCAGTTCGCGGCCCTGGTGCTTCACCTGCTCCTTCTCTTTGAAACTTCTCAATGGGAATTAGGAAAAGAGTATAGTGGTGTAGGGGTTAGCATGTCCACCTCACAACAAGAAGGTCCTGGGTTCGAGTCCCAGGCACACGAAAAGTGCTTCTGTGTGGAGTATGCATGTTCTCCAGGTGCTTGCATGGGTTTCCTCTGGGTACTCCAGTTTCCTCCCACAGTCCAAAGACATGCATATTAGACTAATTGGCTGTTCCAAATCACCCCTAGGACAGCATGGTGGTGTAGTGGTTAGCACGTCCGCCTCACAGGAAAAAGGTTCTGAGTTCAAGGTTGGGGTGACAAGGGCGTTCCTGTGTGGAGTTTGCATGTTCTCAGTCAGTTGAGCAGTTCAGAGTGTACCCTGCCTTTGCCCAGAATCGAGGCACCAGCCTCTCCGCGACCGTAATAAGGGTTAAGCGGTTCAGCGAATGAATGAATGAATATTGGATATGATTGTATTAATGAAATCTGCATGCCCAGGGTGACTCTCTGATATAGTGCCTCTATCTTGGAACAGAACGAATGCTTTTTTTACCCGTGCACTGGTTCGAACTCTTCCAAGGCACCCCAGACTTTGCATATGTCTAAGACTGTAAATGAACCTGTGTGTGAACTGTTGTTTGAGTCTGAGTGTGAGTCTAAGAATAAATGGGACTTCAATGCATTTTAGTTAGGTTCTGCTCTAGGGGGCAGTGATGCCTTATTTTCTAGCTTATTAGAGCCCAATTTGATCATAGGTTCGAATTCAGAACCTGCTTGCTATGAGCTGACAGTGTTAACCGTTACACTACCGTGCCTTCCACAATTTATACATCTGACCAACCAAATACATATAGAACCACTCAGAATCAGGATTATAGGATGACAAAAATCAAGCGACTTTCAGGAAACTCAAATTTATTGTGAATGATTCGGGAATAGGCGGCACGGTGGCATAGTGGTTAGCATGTCTGCCTGATAAGAAGGTCATGGGTTTGAGTCCCAGGGCGTTTCTGTGTGCAGTTTGCATGTTTTCCCCATGCTTGCGTGGGTTCATTCAGGGTACCACGGTTTCCTCCTACAGTCCAAAGACATTGACATTAGGCTTATTGCCTGTTCCAGATTGCCCCTAGGTGTGGGTGTGAATGGTTGTGTGTTTGTGTGTGTATTGGCCATGCAATGGTTTGTCTGGCTGTTCAGGTTGTTCCCCCATTCACCCAGTGTCGGCTGAGATAGACTCCAGCCTCCCCGCAACCCTGGTATGATTAGGCAAATGAGTGAGCAAGTTAGTGATTTAGGAATAAAACTGTGTCCACCTTGATAAACAAAGCCCAGTATTGTGGACTGAACCCATCTGGTATAGTTTCTCCTGTTCTGAAGACAGATCAGGGAATCTGGGAACGGTACCACACAGCATGCCTATTATATGGCTTGTCCTATTCCCTTCTCTAATCTTCACACATTTGTCTCTGTTGGAATTGGCTGGGTTTGATCAAATCAGGTCATGCTTTTATATTCCCACTATATAAATAAAGTATTCCTGTAAGTACTGCATGTTAAGATTCCACAGTACTTTGAGAGGGGACTGGACGTTTAGGGCTAATGATTTATTATGAAATTTATTATCCATCCATCCATTATTTGTACTGGTGATCCCTCAGGGTTGTGGAGGAAACTGTAGCGGATCCCAGCTGATTTCAGGTGAGAGGCTGTGTACTCCCTGAACAGTTGTCCAATCCACTGCAGGGCTAACACAGACACAAACAACCATTCATACTCACATTCACACCAAGGGGCAATTCAGAATAGCCTGTCAGTCTAATGTGCATGTCTTTGGACTGTGGGAGGAAACCCGTACAAGCACGAATAGAATATGGAAACTCTGCACCGAAAGGGCCTTGGCAGAGATTCAATCCCTGAACCTTCTCGCTGCGAGGCGACAGTGTTATAACCACTGAACCTCTGTGCCTGAAATTTAACAATAAAATAAAATCAATGATAAATTCATCATCCAGATGTTTTTAGTTTGGTTACCTTCAGTGTTCTGGCACACCAAAACCAATTCAAATTACCGTCAGGAGGTTATTCTTCCTTTCATTTTTTCATTTTTCCGAACCACTTAATCCCCACTTGGGTCGTGGGGAGGCTGGCACCTATCACAGCCGACTCTGAGCTAAGACAGGGTACAGCCTAAACAGCTCACCAGGCCATCACAGGGATAACACGCACAACCATTCACACTCACACTCACACCTAGGGGCAATTTGGAACAGCCAGTTGGCCTACTGTGCATGGTTTTTTTTTTTGGACTGTGGGAGGAAACTGGAGTACCCGGAGGAAACCCACACAAGCATGGTGAGAACATGCAAACTCCACACAGAAACACCCGAGCTCGGGACTTGACCCCAGGACCTTTCTGCTGTGAGGTGGACATGCTAACCACTACACCACTGTGCCAAACAACTTTATACAACATCCAAAAACTGTTTTTGCTTTGTTATCGTGGAACTGTGACCACTGTGGCTCTCAGCCCTTCATTTGATTGTGTATCTCACAGGTGTCAAACACAAGGCCCGCAGGCCAAATCTGGCCCGCCAACTCATGTTCTGTAGCCTGCGAGTGCTTTTAAAGTACAGTAGATTCTCATTAATATGTGCATGTTGGGGTCCAGTACACCTCAACACATATTAAGTGAGACCGCATTTTAGCATCTTTGTTAATATTTTATATATTTTAGCTAGTGTGTGGGTGTGAACACTGCCATGGGTCAAAGCAGTATGCCGTCATATTGCTACACTATGGTAAATTTTTTGGTCATCCCCATGTTACAAATTTGGGGTCCAAGGGATGGGCGTATATTAACCATAATCACATTTAAAGAAGCGCAAATTAATGAGATTCCACTGTATACGATTATCGTACATTATTTGCATCAACCCTTACCATGAGACATTCATCGTCCATCCACTAGGTGGCGGCAAATCTATTTCAAGAGTCATTCATGGCTCAGGAAAGACTGCAAGCTAGCACGTTGCTGTCATGCATTGTCTGAATAGGAAAATAAATAAAGTTAAAGAGGACGAGTCATTAACTAAACCTCTAAATTAAAGAAATCATTTTGCTATGCACTTTTCATGTTGTCAATGCTGTCCCCCCAGTGCAGCTAACTTGGTTATCAAATGCCGGCCATGTCTCTCACTGTCTGTGGTGAGAGGTATGTAAAAGAACCATTGCTGCTTTTCATCAAGAGTAGGCTGCATAGCCGTCAGCGTGTTTCTGCCCTGCAATGGCCTGGCGAGCTGTTCAGGGTGTACTCTGCCCTCGCCCAGAGACGGCTGAGATGGGCACCAGCCTCCACGCGACCCTAATTAGGATTAAGTGGTTCATAAAATGAATGAATGAAGGAGTTTTCATGTTGACTAGATTATCTGACCCTTGATGACTTTGAGATGTAGTGATGTGGCCCTCAGTGAAAATGAGATTGACTCCCCTGGTGTATCTGAATCATACTAAAAAACAAGGAGAGATTGAAAACATTCAATATGCGCCGTATTACAGATCCTGTGTTATTTTTATATCGTAAACATGTCTCTGTTGCAGATTGACTGCATATATACAGTGTGTGTGTGTGTGTGTGTGTGTGTGTGTGAGTGAGAGAGAACATGAATGTGATTGTATATTACAATTAAATAGATTGTGATCATTTATGAGTTATGTGTAATTAGTTTCTATTTATGTACATATTCCCATTACTTCCTTGAGTGTTCAGTATACTTGCAGAACGATCCCCTTCCTCTTGATACAAAGTTCATGTGTCAGTAAACTGAAGTGGGATCATACATGACGTACAGCAAGTCATTTTTATCAGTGGTGTTTTCATATGTACGTTTTATGGAAGATGTTTAAAAGAAACGGTGCCCCGTGCTCAAGGTCTGTGTGCACAGAGTGTATTATTGAAAGTAAATAAATCTGAAGAAGTAAGAACTATTAAAGTGATGACATTTTGGAGACCACATTGCTATGCTAATCATTTGTGTGATACATCTATGCAACTATCCACGCGTGAATATGAAAATAACAGAAAGTTTGACAGTTTATTACTCATTTTTATCATATATATATATGTTTCTGTGTGTCTAATTTCCTTCACTCCAAAAACATGCACATTAGGATAACTGGCTGTTCCAAATTGCCCCTAGGTGTAAGTGTGAATAGTTGGGTGTATGTTGGCCTTGTGATGGACTAGTGAGCTGGTGAACCCTGTTTTTACCCAGGGTCTATATATATAGATATATATAAAATATGTACACTGAACAAAAATATAAACGCATAAATTATCATTTTTCAAAATATTTTTAGACAATATGAAAATATTTCCACAAAACTCATTATTTTATTCTTGCCTTAACATTGAACTAAAAGAAACGTCACTAACAATTTTCTGTTTACAATTTATGAGTTTTCACAGCCTGAACCAACAAGGGGTCGGGGGGCAAAGTTCACAGCACTCAGTACTGAGTGTGTCCATCATCTACACACGCTGTCTCACCCGCTGATCCAGAACACCTCAAATGTGTTCCATTGGTGACATATCGGGTGAATATACTGGCTAATTGACAGCAACAACATCCTTGTCATCAAGAAACTTGGAGCAGATCCGGGCAGTGTGTGACTAGCAGTGTGTGACCACTGATATCAGGGTTGCCTGTTATTGGCCCTGGTGCAAGGATTGCCTGTGTATTGGTCACTGACTGACCAGCTCAGTGTTATGCATTATGCCACTCATGGGTGGAATAACTCAGTGATTGAATAATCTCACAGGGATGAGGTATGAGAAGTGGGTAACCAGAATTCAGCAGAACAAATCATTCAGTCCGCCAGTAAACACTATTTATGAGCAGATTTCATTTTCATTTTTGGTTCGTGCGTTTATATTTTTTGTTTAGTGTATTTATAAACATATGAGATATACAGTAGATTTAGTCCACTTGTCTAAAAGCAGACCACCAAATAAGATTATTGTGAGCTGTGTTTCTTTTCCATTTCAAATTTTAAATTAATTACAGTGTCAATATCATAACCGCTTAATCGTATCATAACCGCTTAATTGTAATTAGGGTCGCGGGGAGGCTGGCGCCCATCTCAGCCGACTCTGGGCGAAGGTGGGGTACACCCTGGACAGTTTGCCAGGCCTGTGTCAATACCTTTAGACATACAGTGACACAGTGGTGTAGTGGTTAGCACGTCTGCCTCACAGCAAAAAGGTCCTGGGTTTAATTCCCCAGCTTGGACGTTTCAGCATGGGTTTCCTCCAGGTACTCTGGTTTCCTCCCACAGTCCAAAGACATGCACATTAGGCTAATTGTTCCAAATCGCCCTTAGGTGTGGAATGGTTGTATGTATGTTTTTCCATGTGATGCCCTGGCGAGCTGTTCAGGGTGTACCCCACCTTCTCCCAGTACTGGCTGAGATAGGCTCCACCCTCCTCATGACCCTAACTGCAAGATTAAGTGGCTTAGAACATGGATGAGTGAGCATTTTAAATGTTTAAGCCGTTTTCCCCCCAAAACTCTCAGTAAAAACACTGGAAAATTCCTCAAGTTTGCCAAAAAATACTTAATGGCACTAATATTAGCAGTTTGTGATCAGAATGTTTAGATCTGGGAGAGCAAGTGTTTGTTTTGGCTGTGGCAAAAACCTTTTCCAAGTCGTATTTTTGAGCATTTTTCTGTTTTTTGGCAACAGAGATTGACACTAACACTCAAAGCACAAGAGACTGGTAATAAACTTATCTGGGGTTGTAAAAGCCATGAAATAACTTTAATATAAGTCAATATATTACCATATTCTTACTCACTCATTGGCTGAACCGCTTAATTCTATTAGGGTGGCGGGGAGGCTGGCGCTTATCTCAGCCGACTCTGTCGTCAGACCAACACACACAAAGCCATTCACACTCACAGCTAGGGGCAATTTGGAACAGCCAGTTAGCCTTAATGTGCATGTCTTTGGACTGTGGGAGGAAACTGGAGTACCTGGAGGAAACCCACGTGAGCACAGGGAGAGCATGTAAACTCCAAACAGAAACGCCCTTGCTGAGCCTGGGACTTGAACCCAGGACCTTCTTGCTGTAAAATGACCATGTTAACCACTACGCTGCAGTTCTGTTCCTACAAAGTAAAATCATTATTGCTTTTTTACTAGCTATTGATGAAAGCACTAATATTACTACCCTGATTTTTTTGTTTGTTTGGTCTGCCCCATGTAACATAGCATAAGTTACATGGGAATGGTTCAACCTGATTGGTTCGCTGTCTCAGAATGATAGACATTATTACATGAAAATGACAGTACGTGTTATCGGATTAGTCGAGGCTGTACAATAGTCGAGACAATAACTTGTGTATGGACAGGTATGGATGTGTATCTGACCGGCAACTTCACCATCAGCTAGCTGCAGTGTGCGGTACGATCTTTAGCAGCTTTCAGGAAGAATTCAGTGTTTTCTTAAAGAGAAAAGGTTTACAGTAAATATCCTAATGGATAAAGAGTTTACAAACTCCCTAAAAGTACTCTCTGCTTGCCGAAATACTCTTCTCAATCAAGGGAAAGAAAACAACTTAAAGGCTACCAAAGCTCTCACTGACACGGATGACGACGCCTTGTTCAGGAGTAGGTAAGTAACAGCACCCAAAGTGAATTAAAAAAGGCCACCATTTTAAAATGCCAAATGATAAACTACTTATTAACATTGTTTGCTCGGTCTGTACAGAGAAATCCCAGCCCTTGGACCTCACTTTTGGCTCAGTCTGTACTAAAGACAACAGGCTAAAATTTCTCTGTACAGACCTGGTGCTTGGTTATTAAGAAGGTTTTATCCACCTCACAAATTCAAGATAATGCTCGAATCAAAGCGACAGACAAAATCTCACGGTGTTCCTCCATGATCGCTGATTCTCAAAACTGCCATCCCAAAAAATACAGAGAAATCTCTGCAACATGCACAGCCCTCACAATATTTCAGGATAAAAAAGCACTTTATTTAAACTGTGACTGAGTTTCAAAAGATACTGTAATGTAGTACTCACATGTCCAGAGTCACACTTTAAAGATAATGAAAATAAAAGAAAAGTAAAATAGGGCGGCATGGTGGCATAGTGGTTAGCACATTCACAGCAAGAAGGTTCTGGGTTCAAGTCCATTTCCCCCCATTTTCTCTCCACTTCGTATGCGTCAAGTATTGCCATGACACGAACACCACCAACCTAGGAAGGGCGTACGCATGCACATGCCCCACTTCGTGATTCGTGATGCTTCCACAGACACCCATGTTTGGCTGGTGGTCACCGTGAGTGACAGGAAGGTGAGCGTACGAAGAGCATGTGGACTCGCGGTTGTGGATGTCTGCGGCATCAACCTGGATTAGAACTGGCGATCTGCTGGTTGATAGTCGCACACCTTGTCGGCGTGCAACTCGGGAGCCTGGTGAAGGGGTTTCTGTGTGGAGTTTACATGCTCTCCCTGTGCTTGTATGGGTTTCCTTTGGGTCCTCCAGTTCTCTCCCGCAGTCCAAAGACTTGAACATTAGGCTAGTTGGCTGTTCCAGATTGCCCCTAGGTGTGAGTGTGAATAGTTGTGTGTGTTGGCCCTGCGATGGTCTAGCAAGCTGACTCCAGCCTCCCCGTGTGAAATAAATATAAAACTAAACCTCAGGCTGGGTGGATATTGCTGAATAGTCTCCTTGACATTGGACTATCCAGCAATATCCATCTCGTCTTCTGCAGTAATTGTTTTGTTGCTCATGACCTCAAATGTGTTTCGTACCCTTGATGTATCTGCTTCTGTGGTAATGTTTATATAAAAAGTTTTTTTTTTTTTTTAACTGGTGACTGAGTGCAAAGTTTGGACCGTAAAATACTTTTCCACTTGAGGTCTGGAACAACGTCTGTATGTTTAACTGATAAATGAAGTGAACTGTTCAAAGATCATCTCGAGTGGCCTTTTTTCTTCCAAACATGAATTCTCATATTTATTACTTCATGTAGCGGATAATTGAACTTCCAGATTAGGTAATTGTTTACAGGTTTGACTAAATATATGATAGATAATAATAAATAAATGAATAATAATATTATTAATAATACTGCAAAGGAACAAAACGGGTTTTGTGGCCTGTGAACTCGCCAATATTAAACATCGATATTTGGTACTATGTTTATTATTATTTTGCTGTATTTTATTTTTAATCTGGCAAAATGTCACAGTAGAACACTCAATGGGGCAGCCGTGGCCTAAGAGAAGCAGGTTTGGAACAGAAAGGTTGTTGGTTTGATTCCTGAACCAGCAGGAAAAATGTATGGCGGTGGGGAAGTGAGCTGCACCTTCCCTTCCTCCACCTTCATGGCTGAAGTGCCCTTGAGCAAGGCACCGAACCCCCTACTGCTCTCCGGGCGCTGCAGTGTGTGGCATCCCACTGCTCCAAGTGTGTGTGCGCTCACTGTTTGCTTGTGTGTGAGTGTTTGTGTGTGTGTGTGTGTGTGTGTGTGTGTGTGTGTGTGTGTGTGCTTTCTTTGGATGGGTTAAATGCTGAAATCACAGTATATCAAAATTAAAATCAATCAATCAGTCAATGTGTCGGCTGTGTTAATAACATCCAAATGCTCATGAATGATTGCTTAGAAATGCATGAGCCTCGCCAAGCAGGGACAGATAATAATTACGAAACACCCACATCTTTTACAAGCAAAAAGCTCTTGCACTAAAGAAACATTAACCAGAATGTTCCCAAGGCCAACGGTGGACCTTTTGATTTTCAACATGTTAACATCGAACATAGGGCAGCATAATGGCGTAGTGGTTAGCACATCCACCTCACAGCAAGAAGGTCCTGGGTTCGAATCCTTGGCTCAGCAAGAGCATTCCTGTCTGGAGTTTGCATGTTCTCTCCGTGCTTGTATGGGTTTACTCGGGGTACTCCGGTTTCCTCCTACAGTCAAAAGACATGCAGGTTAATTGGCTGTTCCACATTGCTCCTAGGTGTGAATGTGGGTGTGAATTTGATCATCTGGTGAGCTGTTCAGGATGTACCCCGCCTTCACCCAAAATCGGCTGAGATTGGCACCAGCCTCCCCGCGACTCTAGTGGGATTAAGCGGTTTGGGAAATTGTGAACATTAAACTAGAATACTGTCCATTACCAGACTCACCTGTGAGATGGAAAAGAATAGCAAGCAATCACAGAAATTTGTTAATTCAGGATAGACAGTGTCACCTTGAGTCCTTCCAAAGAAAATTACCTCATTTAAGATGAACGTTTTAAAACTTCTTGGATTGCATTTAGAAAAAAACCTTGGGGGCAGCTAGAGGTAGACTTTTGTTGAGATTCCAGCAGTTTCCTCTTCACCTCAAATATCTCCTCTTCATCTTCAAATTCATTCCCGTATGGACAGAGAGTTCATCCCATTTGTTTCGGGTGAATAAATTAATGAGCGCTCAACTACGTGTGAAGTAAATCCACTTCAGGAGGAACTCAATCGTATAGTGAACATTGTATCATGGAACCCTCAGCCCTCACAGGAGAAATGGGTTGGTTCTATATGAGACTGGCGTGGACACCACTGGTTTCTAATTTCTACTTTGTATATAAATTTTACTGTAAGATCTTTATTGTACTATTTACACTTTGAGTTGATACTTGGGTGATAATATGGCATGAAACATAAGCAATAAAAAATGTCACAGTTTTCCTCCAACGGTGGTAGGGTGCTGGATCACTGATCCCAAGGTCGGGGGTTCAAGCCTCACTATCAGATGGTTGTCACTGCTGTCCCCCGAGTGCAGCTAATTGGGTTATCAAAGGCCGGCAATGTCTCTCACTATCTGTGGTGAGAGGAATGTAGAAGAACCATTGCTGATTTTTTGGCAAACTGTCCAGGGTGTACACCGCCTTCGCCCAGAGTCGGCTGAGATGGGCGCCAGCCTCCCCGCGACCCTAATTAGGATTAAGCAGTTCAGAAAATGAATGAATGAATGGATGTATTCCAATTATTTTGTCTGACATGTCGTATGACTCCATGTGGTATGTTTTAAACAGGGATTGCTCTTTTGATTCTTTATAGTTTTTGAAAAATATTTGGTTCAAAATGTCAATCATTAAATCTAATCCTGTTTCAGAAAATGACACATTTACTAATAGTACAATGCAAGTCATTTTGTAATCCAGGTGGACAGGAGGGATTGTGTTATAAACTCGGCACTGAGTCTTGTGCAGTGTGTGTGTGAACATCATGAGGAACGCGATCATAGTGCACTGAGTTAATGACTAAGGATTAAGGAAGACAATGGCATTTTTATGTAGTTTTTTTGCATGGCATTTTCTTTAAAATGCAGGCGCGTTTACACAAGAAGGCAGCACTGTGGCGTAGTGGTTAGTACATACCTTTTATTGCAAGAAGGTCCTGGGTGCAAGTCCCGGGCTCGGCAAGGGCGTTTCTGTGAGGAGTTTGCGAGTTCTCCCCGTGCTTGCATGGGTTTCCTCTGGGTACTCCGGTTTCCTCCCACAGTCCAAAGGCATGCACATTATGCTAAATTCCAAATTGCCCCTAGGTGTGAGTGTAAGTATGAATGGTTGTGTGTGTGTTGATGGTCTGGTGAGCTGTTCATGGTGTGCCCAACCTCCTCCTGGTGTCAGCTGAGATGGGCTCCAGCCTCCCTGTGACCCTAATAGGAATAAGGAAATGAGGGTCATTGAGTGGAATTAGTGGTTAGCTCAGTCCCAAAACCCAAAATCTATGGCTTAAATGTTTATTACGCCTTGTAGGATTTAGTAAACTCTCAGAAATTCAGGTCCCAAACAGTGCTTTTTTTTTCTCTTGTGTTATCATTAATGGTACATCTTAGTAGTATATTTGTTTAAAAATGTGCTGTTAAAACACTTTAAGCTACATTATTAGACTTTGAGGCCTTTTAAAACATTTTATGTGTATATATTACTGTTTATACTATCCATTATTATCATTATTATATGAATACAATTATTATTATTATTATTATATCATTATTATTATTATAGCATATCATTATTAATTATAAATATTTATTCTTATTATTATCAACTAGTAATAATGGATTTCACAATAATGGATTAACAGTGGATTTCAGTGACAGTATAGAGGACACTTTCCATGATAGCCAGCAGGAAAAATGTGTGGCGGTGGGGGAGTGAGCTGCACCTTCCCTTCCTCCACCTTCATGGCTGAAGTGCAATTGAGCAAAGCACCTAAACCCCAACTGCTCTCCAGGCCCCAATGTGTGGCAGCTCACTGCTCTGAGTGTGTGTTCACTGTTTACGTGTGTGTGTGTGTGTGTGTGTGTGTGTGTGCTCACTTTGGATGGGTTAAATGCAGAGGCAATAAT
>JAQMYF010040388.1:0-11467 GCA_030014195.1 Neosilurus mollespiculum
GAGCCTGTAGGGAGAGAACCTTGCCCTGGATTAGCAGAGATACAGTAATTAGTGTGCGAGGGGATACCTGTATGGGTAAGACTCTGCCTACCTGTGGTTTCTCCTTGGTCCGTGAACTGGCCCTCTTCGCCGGGCAGGTATCAGCTCGGTGACCGGCTCGCCCGCAATAATAACACGCCCCCTCTCTTTGGCGGCATTGGCATTCTTCCGGGCTTAGCTAGGCTTGGCCCAACTGCATAGGCTCCCCCAGGACGGGAGGGGGCACTCGCTCCGCACCTGGCGACGAGGACGACAGGGATCCGCAAAGAGACTCCCGGCACGCGGCGGTCCCTCTGGCGGCTCGGCGGAGTTCCGCTTCTCTCTCCCAAAGCCGGTTGTCGACACAGATCGCAAGATCCACTAAGTCCTCGAATTCGGCCGGAGTCTCATGGGGAGCTAGGTAGTCCTTAATCTCGCCGCTCAGCCAGCTGACGAAGGTGTCTATGATGGCCGGGGAATTCCATCCGCTGTCAGCGGCCAGCGTGCGGAACTCTATGGCATAGTCCACTACCCTACGGGAGCCTTGGAGCAGCCCGAGTAGGGCTCTAAATGCATCGCGAGCCGGGGAGGAGTGGTCAAACATGCGGGTGAGTGTCTCTTTGAATAATTTGGTATTTTTATAATAACTTGGTATTTGATATAATGCCGCGCCTCGGGCCCATTCCGCGGTAGCCCAAGCCGTGGCTCTGCCCGAGAGGTGGGAAATCATGAACGCGACCTGTGCTTGTTCTGAAACGAAGGCGGCGGGGTCGTTATGAAAATGGAGCTCACACTGGACGAGGAAGGAGCGGCACTTCCTGGATTCACCCGAATACTGGGGGCTGGAGCGGGGCTGGCAATCACCGCTCCTGCCGGAGGGAATCAGATAACCTGAATGGGGAGAGAGCAGAGAAGAACATGAGACAGGCATGACACTAGGATCTCACAGAAGGCTTTTTTTTCTGAGAGAGAGATGACGAGGTGCACCCGAGGAAAAGAAAAAAACAGAGAACAGAGAAGTGTGTTAAATTATACTTCAAGACGCTGGTTCAGTTTATGACCTTCTGTGACCTCAGGGCTATCTGGGGTCACCAGTAGGTTTTTGTTGACTTTCAGAAGAGTAATAAAAGTCAATCAACTTCACAGTAAGAGTAACACTGAGGAGCATTGAGAGATACAGAATTTATTTATTTTTTCTGAAAGTGAATTGCAACATGGCTCCTTGGTTATGTTACGAGAAAAGGATTGTTTTTGACTGACCTATTTATGAGTATATGTAGCTAACGTACAAAGGACATGTGGAATTATGATTGTTGTATTCAACCGGTGGTTGAGGAAAGGAAAAAATAGAATATAAGTGACATAAAAGTGAGATAAAGATTAAGATTAAGATTAAACTCTTTAAGATAAAGATAAAGATTAAACGAGAAAAACAGAGTGTCATAAGTGAAATAAAGAGTGAAACAGAAAAGATAGCTGATGTTTATTTATTTTTGTTGTTTCAAATTAGGATATAAGTCAAGATGAAGACAGATTATAACTTGCAAGTTGTTTAAAGATATATTTACCAGTAACTTGTTGAATAGATGGAACTGTTTAGGAAGATACTAAAACATAGGTATGTACCGGCGACCCCTCAGACTGGGAGAGAAAGATTGCAACAGCTCACAGGTTTTGGTAGAGAAGTAGAAAATGAGAGAGGTCTACTAGAAACAGCTGGTACTGTTAATCATTTCTGGCAGGAGAGGTGTTACAGGACGCTGGATGACACAGACATATGCGGACTGCGGATGTGAATGGAGATTTTGTTGAAAGAAAGTTAAGGGGTTTGACAGTGTGGGGCCCAGAGTTCTAGACATTATGTAAATGCCAGACATTGAATTTAGCCTGGTTCTGGCCCAGAGTATTGGAAAACATCAAAGAGTTGCTTTGGCAAAATAATCCCTATGGCAGGATTATGGTAATAAGTGTACTTAGACACGCCCGGGATGATCTGTTCAGAGGAAGGGGGAATAGATGACCAGTATGTTATCCCATATGCCCCCTGGCCAGGCCAAAAAGTGTGGGGTAAAGTGATTCCTAGGATTATAGAGAGAATTCGATGGGGGATAAAAAGGGGCTTATTTCAGAGAAAAAGAGACTGAGTGATTCAGAGAGCGCCCAAGGGTACCCACGGTGGAGACTATAGTGGCTGGGATTGAGACAGGTCCAGTGAAAAGATGTTGGTGTGAACAGCGCACATGTGGGTGTTTCGCATGTTGGAATCAGACCCAGAGTGGTAAATGGAACCTTAGAAGGGAACTGGAGTACTGGGTGCCCACTGAACCTCAGAATGAGTGGCCCTGGATAATAATGTAAACTAATTGCAGTGGATGGAGTGTACATAGGAAAATGTTGTACATTGTGTTGTAAATTGTTATGAATGAGAAAAATAATAAATAAAATGTATAAGTAAATAAATGCATAAAATAAGCGGTTACAGAAGTTAAGGAAAAATGAAAAAAGATGGAAACACCATGTCTAATGTCTAATGTCATCAGATCTAAGGCAGCCTGTAGGTGAGGCTGCCATCTTGTGGATAAAAGACAGAGTAACCCTTGGTCACATGACAGGTTCAACTTGATTCGTAATATTTATTTTTTTGGTTTATAGTTAAATTGTAATTCTAAGTCTAAGTTAGAAAAATGGGAAGTCAAGACATGGTCGTGGTTTCCACAGTAAAATTCAACTTTTGCCAATTGGGTTTTGCGTTTGTGCCTACTTAGGTCTTAATGAGTGTTAATACAGTATAGGATTGAGAGAAAAGAAAACAATTATTCTTTAATATCTTTTTATAATTGATTAGTACAAAACTGTGTAACCTATGATACATTTACTTCACTCAGTTCCCCTATAATAATTACTATCATTGATTAGTAACGACATATCAACATACCATATAATATGTTTTAAATATTTGCCTCATGTTTTAACCAAATTGCGGTTTGAAGCAATACAGGTTTGCTGATGTTGCCGGGAAGATGTGTGTGTATATATGTGAGTGTGTGTGTGTGTGTGTGTGTGTGTGTAACAGTAGCAAACATCCCAGATGGAATAATTGCGTGGGCAATTCATGGGCCCTACATACATACTTTAAAACATTATATTTCCACTGTAGCCAAGATTCAGACAGTGGAACAGGGAAAACAACTGGTGTACATGAATAACAAATTTGCTCCTTGAGATAAAGCCTGAAATTTTTGTTTAAATTATTTTTCACAAAATAAGGAAGCATATCATGTTTAATATAATGAACTATTTATTTCTCATACATCCAAAGTGAACATTGTATATTATACATGCAATTAAATTCACTTAAATACCTGGTCTTCTTAAGTAAACAATGTGTAATTAATATTATAAAACTTTAAATCACTTAAGTACTTTTACTTTACTTTATCACAGTGCTACAGTGCTAATTACCCATTTACGCAACCATTCATGCATGTGTTTTTCTACTTAAGCCCCTGCTGTTGTGGCCCCCGGGTTTTTCATCATTGCCTGCAATCACACAAAAACTATGTAATTATTATGTAACATTTAACACAAAACATTAAGTTTGCCCCATGTATTACTCACACTGTTAAGGCCAGCCATGTGTTCAAAATGACTTAAGAATTTATTAGAAACAGGGCATTTCAGCGCTTGTATATAATATGTATGAGTGCAAAATAAACTGGGCACTTAACGTTGATCACAGGGTTCTGGTTGTCTGATAATACAATAACTCTAATAGATCTATCTGAATAATGGGTTACTTCTCTTTCCCGCTCGACCGCAGACAGTGAGACAGCTGGAACTAGTCAGACATTATGTACGCCATAATTGGGAACTACTTTTTGATCATGTGACTACATGGTCAAAATAGTGTCACTGACACAATACACAAGTGTGTGCAATGAATGTGAAAATAAAAGAAAAACAATCGAGGCATATACACCATATTTTAATAACAATTAACCTTTACTAATGTATTTGTGATACAATATTACATTACATAATTAATTATATACATATTTCAGAGGGATCTACTTTCGATCTTTTCTGTTTGATGCATTGTGATGACTGTAGTGTGGTTTTGAAACAAAACGGGGCTTGGAGTTGGACTTCAGCACAAGTCCCTATTTCCCAGGAGAATCTCGGTTAATTTTGTCTGAGATACTCAATATTTAAAGGGTCCAAGTTATAAGTTGCTAACATCTATATAAATATAGAATGAATCCTGTCAGTGAGTAAAATGCACAGTATCATCAGTATGATAAACAGTAAAATGCAACTGTATAACAGTATTGTTGCTGTGTGGAGGAGTTTTACAGCTTAATGGCCACAAGTAGGAATAAATTCCAGAGGTGTTCAGTGGAACACTTAGGTGAGATCAGGGGTGGGGTGACTGTAGCCTCATGCCCTTGACACCCCCCTAAATTATTAGTATGAGAGTACGGTTTTGCCCCTTTACGATGGTACCAGGAAAATAACAGACCCGAAAGCAGGACAGACAAGGCAAGGTTGCGTGAAAAGGGTTCTTTATTTCGTGAATCAGACAAGTGAACTTGGAATAAGTTGTATAATACATGACCGGCTAGATCGCTGGCGAAGTGCGGGGAAACGCTTGATCCCTGTGACGACACAGAACGATCTGGCAGCAGGAACAAAGAATAGTGGGCCTTTTATCCTCTGGAGGGAATGAGGAACAGGTGGGATCCTTAGGGCGGAGCCTGTAATCAAAACACACACACACGGAAGAGGAGATAACAGATCCAGCAGACCGAACATGACCCTAAATCCTAGGACGGGACATCACAGTAGGGCCGGCTCCTGACGGGCCTGGTGTCTCCGGATGCCGTCTGTAGAAGTCGTCGATTATTGAGTGGTCGACAATGAAGCTTGCAGGAATCCAGCAGTGCTCCTCAGGCCCATAGCCCTCCCTGTCCACCAAAAATTGCCTCCCCCGGCCCTTCTTGCATACCGCCAGAAGCCTCCTGACTGCATAGACCGGTCCCCCTTCTACCATCTTGGGCAGCGGCGGCGGGGGCTTGGAGAGGGGCACCAAACGACTCTCTTGGACCTGCTTGAGCTTGCTGACATGGAAGGTCGGGTGCACACGGAGAGACCTGGGGAGTTTCGGGTGCACGGAGACAGGGTTAATAACTTTGGACACCTTAGACACACTTTGCCCCTAAGGAGCATCCATCTGGCTGTGGCCCAGATCTTATGGCATCTCCTGACCAAGGCATGGGCCGACGGAACCGTCACCTCTTCCTCTTTGGCCAGGAAGAGTGGTGGTTGGTACCCATGGGCGACCTGGAAGGGGAAGAGACCGGTGGCCACAGTGGGCGTATTCCACCCAAGTGAGGTGCTCGCTCCAAGTAGCCTGGTTCTGTGCTACCAGGCATCTCAAACAGGTCTCCAGTTTTTGGTTAAGCCGCTCTGTCTGGCCGTTGGACTCTGGATGGTACCCAGAAGATAGGCTGACGGTGGCCCACAGACAACGACAAAACTCCCTCCAGAAACTGGATATAAATTGTGGACCCTGGTTGGATATGACATCTGTGGGGAGACCATGTATCCGGAAGACCTGGGTGGTCAGGGTGCGGGCGGTCTCCTTGGCTGAGGGCAGCTTGGGCAAGGGAATGAAGTGGGTCATCTTCGAAAAGCGGTCGACCACCGTCAGCACCACCGTGTTGCCCTTCGAGGGGGGCAGGCCCGTGATGAAATCGAGGGAAATATGCGACCATGGTCGGTGCGGCACAGGTAAGGGCTGGAGGAGCCCCATCCGGACCTGTCTCTATGTCTTGCTCCTGGTGCAGACCGAGCAAGTTGCAACGTACTCAGCCACATCCCTAGTGAGGGAAGGCCACCAAAACTGCTGCCTGACCACAAACATGGTGAGCTTCGCCCCTGGATGACAGGATAGCAAGGATGTGTGAGCCCAATGTATCACCTGAGAGCGCAACGCTTCCAGTACAAACGACCGGTTGCAAAGGCAACCCGCAGGAGTGGGTACCCCTGGCTAGCTTGCTGCACCTTCTCCTCTATCTGCCAGGAAACTGCTCCTACCACACAGTCGGGTGGTAGGATGGATTCCGGTTCCTTGACAGTCAGTTCAGATTCATATGGGCGGGACAGGGTGTCAGACTTGGTGTTCTGAGAGCCCGGCCGATAGGAAAAGGTGAACCGAAACCGACTGAAGAAGAGGGCCCACCTGGCTTGCCGCGAGTTTAGTCTCTTGGCCGACCGGAGGTACTTCAGGATCTTGTGGTCTGTTCACACCAGGAAAGGCTGCTTCACCCCCTCCAGCCAATGTCTCCACTCCTCCAAAGTGACCTTGATAGCCAGTAGTTCCCCACGTCATAGTTACTCTCTGCTGGGGACAATTGCGGGACAGGAAGGCACAGGGATGAATCCGGTCATCTTTGGAGGACCGCTGTGACAGAACTGCTCCCACACCTACATTGGAGGCATCCACTTCCACAATGAACTGATGCTTGGGGTCGGGTATCTTCAGGACCGGTGCTGAGGTGAATAGCTTCTTTAGTTTCTGAAAGGCCCCCTCAGCCTCTGGAATCCACTGGAAAGTGACCTTGGGAGAGGTTAGTGCATGTAATGTCGCTGCCACGGAACAGAAATTCCGAACGAACCTCCGGTAGAAGTTGGTGAACCCCAGGAATTGCTGTACCTTTTTACGTGATGTGAGAGGTGGCCAGTTTGAAATGGCACTAACCTTCTCGGGGTCCATCCGGACGTGATTCGGGGACACGATGAACCCCAGGAACGAGACCGAGGTGGCGTGGAACTCGCATTTCTCTGCTTTCACAAACAGCTGGTTCTCCCACAAGCGACTCAGGACCTGGCGGACGTGGCACTGGTGGGTAGCAATATCAGAGGAAAATATGAGTATGTCATCCAGGTAAACAAAAACAAAGTCATTCAAATACTCACGTAGGACCTTGTTGATGAAGCCCTGGAAGACGGCGGGGGTGTTGGTCAGCTCAAAGGGCATGACAAGGTGCTCGTAGTGGCCCGTGGGTGTGTTCAACCCAGTCTTCCACTCGTCCCCCTCACGTATCCTGACCAGGTGGTATGCGTTCCGTAGATCCAACTTGGTGAATACTTGGGCCTGTTGGAGCAGCTCGAAGATGGAGGAAATGAGGGGAAGCGGGTACCGGTTCTTCACCGTGATGTCATTCAGGGCGCGATAATCTATGCACGGCCGAAGCAAAGCCATCCTTTGCTTTGTTTTTATCAGCCCCAGAGTCGATAAATGCCTGCATGGAGATAGCTTTCCCTCTGATTAGTAGAGAAACAGCAGTCAATGCACGAGGGGAAATATGTGTGCATGTGTCTCGGCTTACCCGTGCACTCCTCAAGCCTCATGCACTGGATCTCTTGGCCGGACATGAACCCGTTTGGTGGCCGGCGTGCCAGCAGTAATAGCATGCACCCTCCCTCTGGCGGCATTAGCACATTTCCAGGTTTAACTTGGCGTGTTCCAACTGCATAGGCTCCTCCTGAACGGGAGGGGGCACTCTCTCTGTGACAGGCAGCGAGAACCGCATGGGCCCACGATGAAACTCCCGGCATGCAGAGGTCCCTCTGGCGGTTCGGCGGTGCTCCGCTTCTCTCTCCTGAAGCTGGTTATCAATCCAAATCGTGAGGTCAACCAAGTCCTCGAACTCAGCCGGAGCATCGTGTGGGGCTAGATGGTCTTTGATCTCCTCGCTAAGCCCGCTGACGAAGGCGTCCTTGATGGCCGGGGAATTCCATCCGCTGACGGCGGCCAGCGTGCGTAACTCGATGGCGTAGTTCATGACCCTCTGGGAGCCTTGTCGTAGCCCGAGCAGAGCCCTGGATGCTTCGCGAGGTGGGGAGGAGTGATCGAACCGGCAAGTTAGTGTATGTTTAAACTGCTGACTGCTTTGGCAAACCACTGTGCCTTAAGCCCATTACGCCATAGCCCACGCTGCTGCTCTTCCTAAGAGATGGGAAATCTTGAATGCCACTTGGGCTTGTTCGGAGGTGAAGGCGGCTGGGTCATTCTGGAAGTGGAGCTCACACTGAGCTAGAAAGGAGCAACACTTCCCCGACTCTCCAGAATATTTATCGGGCAGGGCTAGGCGAACGGGATGAGGCGGGGGGTTACTGGAGGCAAGGTAGCAGCTGATGGTGGGGGTGCCAGCATGGTAGGCGAAGGTGATACCAGTCGCGTCAGGTTTGTGGTGATCTGGAGTAGCTGCATGCTCAGCTGATTCACCAGAGCCCACACGTCCAGCTGGAACAGATCCTGGCAATCTGCGAGCTCCTGCACTCCCATGGCTATGGAGGTTAGCTGGGTCTCATGGGCTTTGATTCTTAGCTCCTGGTCTGTCAGTACCTGATTGACCGGATCTCTGTCCGCTGGGTCCATGTCTGGCCAGATCGTAATGTTACTATGGTACCAGGATAATAACAGACGCAAATGCAGGACAGACAAGGCAAGGTTGTGTGAAAAGGGTTCTTTATTTCATGAATCACACAGGTAAACTTGGAATAAATCGTATAATACACGACCAGCTAGATCGCTGGCGAAGTGCGGGGAAACACTTGATCCCTGTGACGACACAGAACGATCTGGCAACAGGAACAAAGAATAGTGGGCCTTTTATCCTCTGGAGGGAATGAGGAACAGGTGGGATCCTCAGGGCAGAGCCTGTAATCAAAACACACACACACGGGAGAGGAGATAACAGATCCAGCAGACTGAACATGACCCTAAATCCTAGGACGGGAGATCACACATATTGTGCCCGTAGGTTTTGGGCCACTAATATCGTGTGTCTTGTTAATACCAAGCCAAGAGAAACTGACAGACAGCGAGGAGTATGATAATGAAAGAATGTAAACATAAAACTATGAGTCTAAATTGTTTGAATTGCAGGAAAGTCCAACGAGCAGAAATAACTGCAGGAGAATTATCACCAGGAGAGAAAACCTCAAATAACAAACACGAGTCTGGGAATTTACTATTGCTGAAGATGACAAAAGGTGGGTGAAAGTACAATCTGACAGCATCCCCGCTAGAGCAAGAGGAGGCAGCAGAAGGGACATCAGAAGCATGCCAAGAGTGTGAGAAGGAGTTTAATTATGAAAAAGGGACAGTGGAATTAGAAGGTGGGCAAGAGGACACTGAGCTAGACACTAACCGAGGAGAAACATCTGTCACCAGGTCAGGTCAAACATTCAGAGAAAAGAACACATCTACCAGTCAACTGCTGCTACTGGTAAAAGGGCAGTATATATAATATATACTTTGGCAGACCTGAGATCTGGAGGGATTGGTAAGAGGCCTGCCAAACATACATGAGGGGGAATCTAAGTGGATCCGTGACTTTGAGGATAAAACGCAGGGGAAAATGTTACCTTTGGGAGACATCAAAGCGTTAACACATGCAGAATAATAATGAGTGCAGATCCAATTAATCTAAGAAATACAGTGACCGCTGCATTAGATGCCACAGCATTTGACCCTTATAAAAATCCAGTGTGAAGACAGCTTAGAGAGGAGTTTCCATTTCGAACAGATTTGAATAATCTGCAGGGAGAATCCATCTTGGAAGGAGAGCACCCTATGACGTATTATCAGAGAATTAAAAGAAAGTGGATCATGGAAACAGATGCATTGCAGGACAATGACCCACTTCAAACAGCAATGTTCAGAAAAGTAGTGATAGAGGGGCTTCCAGAGGCTGTAAAAAACAAATTAGAAGATGTGGGCCTGAATTACAGAGTCAGAATTCTGTGAGCATCTGACCCATGCTCTTAAAAAGTACAGAGGGATGGAGAAAAAGCTAAAAGAACAAGAAACAAACATTCTCAGGAAGGTGGCACACCTTCAACTAGGAGAGCTTACAGCAAAGTCAAAAAACAAGAAAAAATATCAAACCAACAGATTTTGGAGATAAAGCCAGCTCGCAATTCCTAGTAACTAACATGGCACAGGATAGCCAACCAAACACACCATTAAGATATCAAGCACCAGTATCATCGCTATTGGCACCATCTAATGTCCCAGCAGTGGTAGTATACCCCCACCAAGTCATCTGTGTACAACAGCCATGTCCACCCCCACCACCAGGGGCCTCATGTACAAAGACTTTTGTGGAATTCCTACTGAAAAATGGCATACGCTTAAATCCAGAAAACATCGTAAGCACAAAAAATCTGCGCATACGCATGAATCCAAGCACATTTCCTTTGAACATCTGAATCAATGTGGAATTGAGCGCACATGTTGGAGTACGCGACCCCTCCCTGTCCACACCCTCATTTAAATATGCAAATTATATTAAAACAAACCCTGCACCAGAGATTCCCCTCTTTGAAGGATCAGAAAACCCTTACTCTTAGGTTATGAGTACCTTCCAATATGAGGGAAAAAAGCGAAATTATACAGAATGTGAATTAGAGACGCTCTTCACTGAGGTGGAGATGCGCAGAAATGCACTAATAGGCACGCTGTCCTCCGGCATTAACAACAAATGCAAAAGGTCTGAGTGGGAGAATGTGTGTGAGGTCAATGCTGTGGGGTCGGAAAGGCGTACACACGCGGAGTTAAAAAAATAAGTGGTCAGACTTAAAGTGCTTAGGACACGATTTATACAAGTAGGCAGAAAAACATTTTCAATAACATCCACACCTCAAATACATCCGTCTGTATTATTATTTTTATCCCAGCAGTGTACATTTCACAAATTTATATTTACCGTGTTAATTTTGACTTGTAGGGCGCTAAATGTCAAGAAGGGCAGAAGTGACGTATACGGAAGAACAGAAGAACGTGCGCTTTGTTTACACTAGAGTTGTGTGTGATACTTTCCCACAAACCGTTGTTTGGATTTGTATAACAAGTTTTCCAACATGCCGACTCGATGTGTAGCTGGATTTTGTTCTAATACACACAAAGATAACGTTAGCTTCTTTAAATTCCCCAAAAACCCCGATTTACACAGGCAGTGGTGTTTACAAGTCAAACGAACCCATGAGAATTGGCAGCCTAGTGCCACTTCTGTGCTGTGCAGTGGACATTTTGTTAAATCTTCTTTTGACAAACAGCCAGATATTCAACAGTCCTTGGGTTTTGCTGTTCAACACAAGTTGAAACTATTGCCAGATGCAGTGCCCATGGTGTTTTAAAGACCCAGGAATGCATCACCACACAAAAGGAACAGTCTTGCAGTGGAAAAACGAAGACGACTTGAAGTAAGTAGATCAAAACTAGGACAGGTTTGTTTTTTTTTCCCCAATGACAGATTGTAAGTGTAACATGTCTTGGTGACTGAATAAACATCCTGCCAATCTGTGGCAAATATAGAGCCATAAAATTATGGAAACATTGCTCACTAGTACACTGTACATGTCCTAATGCTACACATTT
>JAQMYF010040390.1:0-11445 GCA_030014195.1 Neosilurus mollespiculum
TCCAAATTAGAACTTGCCAATATCTATATAAAAAGATACAAAATGAATTCTGTCAGTGAGTAAAATGTACAGCATTATCAATATGATAAACAGTGGAATGTAAGTGTAGTGTAAAATGCAAATGTATAACAGTGAATGTTGTTGCTATATAGAGGAGTTGTACAGTTTTATGGCCAAGGGTAGGAATAATTTCCTGTGTCATTTAGTGGTACATTTAGGTGGTATCAGTCTCTCACTGAACATGTTTCTGTGACTGATCAGCAGGTTGTGAATCAGGTGGGGGTATTGTTGAATATTGTCTTTATTTTGGACAACAGTTGCTTTTCCGACATTACCGTGAGAGAGTCCAGCTCCATCCCCACAACGTTACTTGCTTTGCGGATCAGTTTGTTTGCGTCTGCAACCCTCAGCCTGCTGCCCCAACATGCAACAGCATGCAGGATGGCGCTGGCCACAACAGACTCATAAAACATCCTGAGCAGTGTTCGATAGATGTTAAATGACCTTAGCCGCCTCAAAAAATAGAGACGGCTCTGCCCCTTCTTGTAAAGTGCAGTAGTGTCCTTAACCCAGTCCAGTTGATTTTTAGTATGAACTCCAAGGTATTTGTAATCCTTACCCATTTCCACATTGACACCCTTGATGGGAACATGGGTGTTTTGGATCTCCTGAAATCCACAATCAGTTCCTTGGTCTTTGTCACATTATGCTGCAGATGATTCTGTTCATACCATGTGACAAAGGAATCTACAGCAGCCCAATATTCTGTCTCCTCACCTCCACTGATACATCCTACTACAGCAGAGTCATCAGATAACTTCTGAAGATGACAGGTCTCTGTGCAGTAGCTGAAGTCAGTTGTGTAGAGGGTGAAGAGATAAGGGGAGAGTACAGTCCCTTGTGGTGCTCTGGTGTTGCTGACCACCGTTTCTGACATTCAGTGCTGCAGGTGCACATACTGTGGTCTTTCGGTCAAGTAGTCCACAATCCAGGACACAAGAGAGGCATCCATCTGCATTGCTGTCAGCTTCTCACCCAGGAGGGTCAGCCTGATGGTGTTGAATGCACTGGAAAAGTAAAAAACATGACCCTCTCAGTGCTCGCTGGCTGGTCCAGGTGGGTGTAGCCATGGTTTAGCAGGTAGATGATGGCGTCCTCTACTCCGAGGCCAGGCTGGTAAGCAAACTGAAGGGGGTCCATATATGGTCTAACCATGGGTCGGAGTTGATCCAGTATGAGTCTCTTAAGGGTCTTCAAGACATGTGAAGTCAGTATCACAGGTCTGCAATCCTGGGGGCCACTGGGACATGGGCTCTTTGGTACAGGAACAAGGCATGACATCTTCCACCGCACAGGGGGACCCTCTGTAGACCCAGGCTCACCATGATGTAATGTAAGACTCCACAGAGCTGGGGGGACACAGGATTTAAGGACACAGGGGCTCACCCCATCCAGTCCTTCTGCCTTGCCTGAGTGTCTTCTCAGTTATTTCTCAACCTGATTATAGGTGAAGGTGACAGGTGTGGGAGGATTATCAGGTCCATCACAGGAGGGAGAGGTGCAGTAAGGAAAGGGAGGGAGAGAGGGTGATGTGGCAGGGGGTCTCAGGCTTGCTCATGATGAGTTAGAAGGGGGCTGAGCAGTAGCCTCAGTGTCGAATCTGTTAAAAAACATTCAGCTTGTTGGCCCTGTCATCACCGCTCTCAGCTCCTCTGCTGTTGGATGGCCTAAAACCAGTGATGGTCTTCATACCACTCCAAACCTCTCAAGTTGTTATGTTGGAGTTTCCACTCCAGCTTTCTCCTGTAATTGTCCTTAGCCTCTCTGATCTTTCCTTTCAGTAAACTTTGGCTTGTTCTTACCTCCTTTCTGTTGCCAGCCCTGAATACCCTCTTCTTGCCATTAAGGAGGGCTTTGATGTCTTTTGTCATGCACAGCTTGTTAATTGGGTAACAATAGACTGTTTGTGCTGGAACAATGGTGTCAGTACAGAAATTTATGTAGTGTGCATTACACTCAGTGAGCCCAATCAATGTCCTCACCGTGGGGCTCACAGAGTGCTTGCCAGTCTGTCACTTTAATGCCGTCCTGTAATTTCTCCAAGGACTCCTCCGTACATCTCCTAACAGTCCTTGTAGTCACAGGCTGCCTCTTCACAACAGGCTAATAAAGTTTTGGTCTGATCTCCCCAGTGGGGGGAGGGGGGAGGAACTGTAGGCATCCTTAGTATTTGCATACAGCAGGTCTAAAGTTCTCTCCTCTCTGGTGGAAAAGTCCACGTACTGCACAAAATTTGTCAGTGTAGTGTCCATGGTGACATGGTTGAAGTCACCCGAGATCACAATGAAAGCACTCGGGTGCTTAGTCTGTAACCGGGCTATGGTAGCATGAACAGTGTCACATGCAACAGTGGGGTTGGCAGAAGGAGGAACATGTACAGCCACTAAGGGAAATTTCCATAGGCTTACATTTGTCATCCCACCATGGTACTGGCTTTTTCTGCATTCTATCTTTGCTTCTGGGAATAGATCTTTCCGCTGCATCTATTATACACTGTTTTCTTTTGAATTCAATCACTTCTATATCCATGTGATCACTAATCTGTAGAAGATATTTATCACAGTCTCTCATGAAGTTTTCCAAGTTTGCTTTTCCATATATCCATTTCCATCCCCTACCTTCTGTGACCTGTACTGTCGTTATATTTACTTGACAATACACTGGATAATGGTCACCGCCAATGGACTCTGTTTGTTCCACATGCCATTCACACGCTGGTGCTAAGCTGTTACTTCAAGTTCAAGTTCAAGAAGCTTTATTGTCATTTCAACCACATATAGCTGATGCAGTACATAGTGAAATGGACATAATGAAGTTTCATATTACTATACATAATATTTCAAGTACATTGTGTTATGTAGTTTCTCAAGGACCAGGTGCTACATAAGCTTACAACAAATATCAAATTAGAAAAAAAATAACAACACAGAGCTAGGATCAAGGTTTTTGTCCTAGACACATAAAGTGCAAAGTGTGCAACTATGTGTAACAGTGCAAAGACGATACAGTGCAAAAACACTACAAAAGAATAAAAACAGTACAAAAGAATAAAAAAAGAAATGGTTTACAGAGTAGCGGTGGTTGAGATAGTCTAAATAAAATATAGGCATAGATATAAATATAAACATAGCAGTGTAATGAAATAATGACAAGGTTGAGGTGTTAGGACTCCTGCCAGTTAACTCTCTGTTGTAGTATTATGTCTCTTTTTTGTCCCATTTGGCTTTCCAGATTCTTTTTTGTCCCCTTTGGCTCTCCATATCCCAATTATTGTGCTCACCTGTGTCTTGTTGCCTGCGTCTCATGCCTGTGTATTTAAGTCCTGCATTTCCCCACAAGCTTTGCCAGATCGTGCCAGAGTTTTCTCCTGTGCCTTTCCAGCATCTGTATTTCTTTGCCTAGTAGTTTTTTGATCTTGCCCGTTCCTTGACCATTCTTACTAACTTTTGTGATTTTTGGATACCTCTGCCTATGTTTTTGAATTCTTGCCTATCCCTGACCATTGCTTGTTTTTTTGGATTATCTGTTATCTATTAAATATTGTGCTCTACACCTTTTCGGTCTGCATGTGGATCATATTCCTTCTGTATAACCATAACATGAGGTAGTACAAGTGAGGTAGAGAGAGAGAGCATGAGAGAGAGAGAGATTTTTGTATAATTCAGTCCTGGGTGTTGAGGAGCCTGATGGCTTGAGGAAAGAAACTGTTACACAGTCTGGTTGTGAGGACCCGAATGCTTTGGTTCCTCTTTCCAGGTGGCAGGAGGGTGAAGAGTCTGTGTGTGAGTGGTGCGTGGGATCATTCACAATGCTGTTAACTTGATGCAGCATGTAGTGTAAATATCTGTGATTGAGGGAAGAGATACTCCGATGATCTTTTCAGCTGTCCTCAGTATCCACTGAAGAGTAATACGATCTGAGATGGTGCAGTTCCCAAACCAGGCAGTGATGCAGCTGCTCGGGATTCATGGTCCCTCTGTGGAACACAGTCAGGATGGGGGAAGGGAGATTGGCCTTTTTCAGCCTCCTCGGGAAGTAGAGGCACTGCTTGGCTTTCTTAATGATGGAACTGGTGTTGAGTGACCAGGTGAGTTTCTCTGCCAGATGAACACAAAGGAATTTGGTGCTCTTGATGATCTCTACAGAGGATCCATCGATGGACAGCAAGGAATGGTCACGCTGTGCTCTCCTGAAGTCAGCAACCATCTCTTTAGTCTTGTTGACCTTCAGAGACAGGTTGTTGGCTCTAAACCAGGCTGTTAGCCGTTGCACCTGCTCGTCGTTCTTGCTTACATCAGCCATGGTGAGACAGAGCACCTGGTCATTTGGAGGAGGGATGGTTTTCCTCACTGTCATGTTGATCTGTGCTTCAAACCGAGCATAGAAGTCATTCAGCATGTCTGGGAGGGAGGCATCACTGTCACAAACAGGTGGTGTTGTCTTGTAGTTGGTTATTGCCTGGATGCTCTGCCACATGTGCCAGGAGTCTCTGCTGTTCTGGAAGTGACCGTGGATTCTCTGCATGTGCGAGCATTGCCTCTCTGTTGGCTCGCGACAGTTTGACCCTTGATGTTTTTAAGGCCGCCCTGTTCCCTGCTCTGAAGGCACAGTCTCTCGACTTCAGAAGAGCACACACTTTTGCAGTCATCCACAGCTTCTGGTTGAAGCATGTGATGATGGTCTTGGAGATGGTCACGTCAAGTCATCCTCCAAGTCAATAGAGGTGCTCCGGGAGTTGCTGTTGGTTGCAGCCCACCTGAACAGCCCACTCAAAACAGTCCTGAAGAGCAGAGATGGTTCCTGCTGGCCAGGTTTTAACCTGTTTCAGAACCCATTTAGACCATTTGACGAGTGAAACACGGTTAGCCTGGCAAGCTGAATTGTGGTGTCCCGAACTCTGTCGTTGAGCCATGTCTCCGTTAAAAAAAGACACAGCAGTCTCTGTACTCACGCTGTGTAATTTACTGGAGTTGGATGTAGTCCAATTTATTGTCCAGTGAGCAGACGTCGGACAAAATGATGAAGGGTAGTGCCGGCGGGCAAGGGTTTGTTTTTAGCCTAGCATGGACACCTGCCTGTTTTCTGCGCTTCCGCTTCCTTGAGCACCGCTTGCAACGTTCTCTCTCCCGGCCACCGGAAAAAGCCAATGCAGAGTACATTATCATGCAGGTTAGTAACTGCATAGATTTCTTAGCTGCAGTATAGTCTGGTGGTCTTATACATGAACTCCACTGTCTTTAACATTGTTATTAAGTTATTAATTATTAAGTAATTAATTATTGTCTGATACATTGTGACTATTGACTTGCTTGATTACTTAGCTCCTCTCTTATGTCCTCCCATTTCCCTCCTTTCAGTTCCAGGTGATGGACAGCTGCTTTAACCATAGTCTGTATCCTTTCTGTTTTTGATTTCACATCTGCTGTTGCATTTATAACTCCTGCAATTAAAGTCACCAGCTTCTTTTTCACTTCTATCATCTTCTTTCCTACTTCTAGTGCCACACTTGCCTCCACCTGCTTCTTCCCTAACCCCTGCCTGTCACTCTGCTTTTCTTTCCCAGCCCTCTTTACTGCCTCGGCATTGCACACATTTTTCTTTAACCTAATCTGTTGTACTGAAGCTGCTTTTTTCATCGCCTCACATCCCCAGAAAGCTACGCTATGGTCTCCCCCAAAGTTACAGCATTTTGATCTGGTGTTTAACCCACACTTCCATATTCCTGGTCTTCCCCACACCTAGCACATCATCTCCTACCCGTACACATGTTGGCTATGTGCCCAAACTCCTGGAAGTTGAAGCATCTCAGTGCTTTTGGAACAAACTCCCTCACAATATATTTTATGAATCCATAAAATAACTCTTTCGGGACCACCTTAGCCTCAAATTCAACTAACACTGTCTCAGTTTCCTTTTTCTCAACTCCTCTTGTCATTCTTTTAGCATTTTTGACTGTGCTGTTACACACTTTCAAATTATCCATAAGCTCTTTCATCCCAATGCTGAGAGGAATCCCTGCTGTCTCCCCTTTACACCCTCCATCCCCCTTCTGCCTGGTAAATACGTCCGCCCAGACTTACTGTCTGCGTGGCCTCCTCTTGTTCTTCACGAGGTCACAGTCCATGGGCCAAAGACATCAACTCCAACATGGGTGAATGGTGGTTCCAATGACAGTCTGTCTGCTGGCAACTCTAACATCATCTGTTTTTCCAGTTTTCCTCTGAGTCTTTTCTAAGTGACACATGTATGTATAACAGTAGAGACAAGATTCTTTCCCCGAATTAGCCATAGTTCAGCTGATCTCAATGTGCCTTCTGTAAAATGACGTCTCTAATATGCAACTTGTTCATGATAATGTCTAACACTGTGACAGTGTGAATCTTTGGAATGATCAACGGATGTTTTTCGTCAAAACACATGACTGTTGAGGATGTGTGACCACCGACTCTTAATAGTCCATCTTGACCCAGAAATGGAGACAAATTCACTAGAGCTTTGACTCCCTTTGATAGGATGTTGTACCTCCTTGAAGAAAACTTCCTGCTGTGTTGCCCTAATGATCACAGCTGTTGCTTGTGTGCTTTCATCTCCTCTACTGCCTTCACTATCGGGAAACTTCACACTGACTCTTTTGAAAGTCTTCTTCTGAAGATAGCTTGCACCAGCGACTTCCACTAAGAGAATCTTTCAAACCTATGTGCTCCAAGCAGATGCTTTGACACTGATTGCTGTCACCTGAGGATGGATTTCTTGATCCTGATCGGAAGGTATTAGCTCAAAGTTGTCGATGGGGGCAGTGTTCTCTGGCTGCAACCTTGACAGAAACAATGGCCCAGAAAACGAGTTGGTGCATTTGGGAGCTGTAGCAGCTAATACCAAGTCCCATTTTCTGCAGGATTTTATTCGGTGTTGATGTAGTGCCACTGATGTGGATGAGAAGACTTTATGAATCATTTGCAAAACGCTAATTCGCTGAATCACTCAGTGAACTGCTAACTCACTAAATTGTTTACAAACCACTAACTCGCTGAATCACTCAGTGAACCGCTAACTCACTGAATTACTCAGTGAACCGCTAACTTGCTGAGTCACTCAGTGAATCACTAACTCACCAACTCACTGAATCACTCAGTGAATCTCTAACTTGCTAAATCACTCAGTAAACATTTATATACTAGCGGAAAATCTTTATGAAGTTTTGTAATTTGCAAACTATATCATTTATATACATAAAAAAATGAAAAGGAAAATTGAATGTTTGACTATTCAGTATGATTCCTCTTCATAAAGCAGAGTAAATAGCTCAGTGAGTTAACAGTATGTCTTGCAACCCAGTGATGCGGGTTTGAGCCTGGCAGTGTTATTTTAACCCTCAGTCAGTAATGACTGGAGGGGTAATGTCATTGGCTTGGCAGCCGGGTAGGCTACCTTTTTGAAATTTTGCATAGGAACTCCCTATGACCTGAACCTGTGCATGGGGTAGCTAATTTGCAAATATGACCTTTGACCTTGGCACAATGACCTTGAACATGTAAAGTTTGTCTGGGCCTTTGCTCAGCTCATATGCATGATAGCTTTCTTAACTTTTGCATAGGGATATTCCCTATGACCTAAATCTGTATGTAGGGTGGATAATAAAATGTTGATTGTGCGAAACTGTTTGTATTGGGATGGCTTTTTTTCCTCTGTGTGCTTGAGGCATCCTGGCTGGGGGGTTACAATGTTCTATAGAATAGCTATATTTTATTTGTTTTGTGAATTAAATGAATTGATGTGAATCACTACAGTCAAATGAACTGAAACAATCGATTTAGTTTAAAAGAATTGGACTTCCCATCACTACTGTCCGTCCTGTCATGGAGACAGTTCTCAAGTGAGCTACAGCTGCTATGGCTATGTCTGAGTCTGTGTAGCTAGAAAACAGCAACATAACCAGTCCTCTTCAGCCTTTTCACACACAACTGTTCATATTGGACTACAGAAGGTCCATACATTGTGCATATGGTCCATTGTGGAGTCCATTGTGCTGTTCTCTGACCTTGTGCACACAGAGAATGTCTCTAACAAGGAGGATTATTGCACATAATTTCTGCATGTGGATTGGTTTCTGGGATTTTGCCCACTACTGGTTTGAGATGGGTATAGTGAAGAGCAACTTCAGGGGCTGGAATTTCCACTCTGTAATTGGGTATCATGAAAAAAAAAAAAAAATTAAAATGGAGGATAGGCCACAGCATTTTGAAGCAACTGTGACTCACCTCTCTTGAAGGTTGTAAGGGTGTTTTGACAAAAAATGGTTGACTCCATGCACTGTATCAAGATGAGAAAGGCTGGGAAGATAGTTGTTTTGCTTTGCCGCTTGTAGCTCCAGAAGAAGATCACCTAGCTCTTTCAAATGCCAGTTCTCTCTATTTGCCACCTTTGAAAAGTTTTCAACTCTTTTTAACAGTGCATGCTCTATGATTTCTGGTTCTCTAAAACATTCCTCCAGATGCTGCCACACCATGTTGTGACCTGCCTATGGGTCATGGATGTAAGCCACTCTAATTCTCCTTGCTTGAGTGGCTAATTGTTCTCCAAGCCATTTTGAAAGCAAGTCCAGCTCTTTTTGTGGTAACAGATTCAAATCCCAAATTTCTGACTGGAAAGATGTCTTCCATGCCCAGTAATTCTCATACTGGTTGTCAAATCTCAACAACCCAGAACTAACCATCTCTCATCACATTAAATATTTTGCAAGGTCTAAGAAGTCTGTAGAATTAACACCAGGAGGTCTTGGTGTAGATGCATTATTCCCAGAATAATATACAGTACCTGACTGCAGGCTCTCTCTTGGGACTTACAGCACACTTGTTTTGTGACATGCTCATCCCAACCTTTGGTCTTTGTTCATGTGAAAAAAATGGCAAAGGTTTAAACTCTTCCCTGCTGTGCACACTGCGCTGGTACCCACTCAGGTCTTTGTGGTCCATAGTCGCTTCATTGAAGCTCATGGCTGGCTGTGGCATTGATGCAGATGAAGGTTTTGGAAGGTAGTCGTGATGTATTTGCAGAACAGAGTTTAACTCTGCAGGTTGCCTCACATACCCTTGAGTGTGCTGGATTGGATTAAACAGTGATGTTGAGGCAGTTGTGGGTCTCTGGTCTCCTGTGCATATTCTTTCCAAGCTTGAGCTTCAGCTTGTGCTGCCACAGCTGCTTTCTCTGATTTTAGCGCATGCAGATTGGTGTCTAACTCAGCTTGTTTCTTCAAGACGTCTGCTTCCTTCTGTGCAAAGGAAAGCTTCATTCAAGCAGCGCAGCAGCAACAGATGAGGAGGTGATTCGACTGTAGTGTAGAGAACTAGATGCTCTTGTTCTGGTCTTCATTGCATATGCTTTGCAAATTTTCTGCAGGAGTTCATGGTTGACATTTCTTCTTCAATGCTCAAAACACTTTCTACAGTGGATCGGTCTGTTTCTTAGCAGAGTGTTACAAGACAGTGCCTTTTTACTATTCTGTTGTCCCAAAGTGTTCTTGCTATAAAACTGATATACAAAAGAGGATTTAAATGTCATATCTTTAAGCACCAAGATATTTAAACAAACACACACAGTTTGAAACAACATTCAAAGCACCTCCAGCACAGATATTATAGTAACATAATGAAAAACACCATAGACAGCGGAAATTAGCATCGCTATTATGGTAGTTTAAACCATCAGTATTGTAATTCAGATTATAATTATTTTAAAGCTAACTTGGCAATAACAGTAATACATACCATAATAATCACAGGCAAAAACAATTTAAACTGCTGGAGTTTGGCTGTCAACTGTCTTCGTCTCTTGACGTTAATCAACACACACCACTGTCACAGGTGGCCCAGTGATAGAGTGCTGGATTACTGATCCCGAAGGTCGGGGTTCAAGCCCCACTACCACCGACAGTGGTTGTCACTGCCGTCCCCCAAGTGCAGCTAACTGGGTTATCAAAGGCCAGCCATGTCTCTCACTGTCTATGGTGAGAGGCAGGTAAAAGAACCATTCGTAAACAAAAGGCTGCATTGCAGTTTTTCTTCCCTACGATGGCCTGGCGAGCTGTCCAGAGTGTACTCTGCCCTCGTCCAGAGTCAGTTGAGATGGGCACCAGTCTCCCTGCGACCCTAATAAGGATTAAGCGGTTCAGAAAATGAATGAATGACCACTGTCACAACATTGCCACCCTCAGGTGAAGACGTGCATGCCAGAGAGGGCAGCACACCTAGACATGCACATAGACCTGCACATTTGGCTAATTGTCTGCTCTGTTTAGACAGCAATCAGCAGCTATCTTATTTTAAAATAGTATTTTGATTATTGTAAGAGAGGATTCTGTATTCATTGTTTTGGGGAACTTGAAAGTTGAGCAGAATTTAACTTCATACCAGCTACTTCGTATTCCTTAAAAACAGGGCACAAATAAATTTGGGCATGGAGTTATGATTTGAGGGCAGGATGTGGTGCACTGGCCAAATAAAGTGGCTAAAACACTGTGTTTGTGTGTGTTCATAGATATGTACAACATCACGTTAAAGACGTATTAGTATTCTTTGTAAGAGGTTAATCTCAAATTGGTTAAAATTGTTGACTGATATAACACTGTTTAGCAGAATGTTGATTAAATCCCTTGTAGTTTACTTCACATTCATCAAATTTGAAATGAAATCCTTTAATTTCTGCTTCTGTTTATTTTTCACAGTACACTGGATCCCTTTTTGCAATGAATAGTATTATTTTATTATAGGAGTATAAATATTGTATTTGACTTTTGTTTCTAGTCAATGGCATTTGAATCCCCTGCTCTGACTGTCTCTTCCATGCGATGGCTGGGCCTGTTGCCTTCAGACATTGAGAGGTTTGAAAAATGCACTTCACTGCAGCATCTTTGTTTTTTTATTTTTATTTTCCTTTTAAACTACAGCTATCATGTCAGCAAAAATATCAAATCCAGAAACTTTATCTGTAATTAACAATCAATTAATATATAATGATGATGATAATAATTTCATTCATTTTTTGAACCACTTAATCCTAATTAGGGTCACGGGGAGGCCGGTGCCCATTTCAGCAGACACTGGGCGAGGGCAGAGTACACCCTGGACACCTAGCCAGGCCATCACAGGGCAGAAACATGCTGACAGCAATGCAGCCTACTCTTGACGAAAATCAGCATTGGTTCTTTTACATGCCTCTCACCACAGACAGTGAGAGACATGGGTGGCATTTGATAACCCAGTTAGATGCACTTGGGGAACAACAGTGACAACCCTTAGGGATCAGTAATCCTTGGAAAAAGACTATTGGTTGGCCTCAAAAAGGTTCTGGACCACCATCCGGCACCTCAGGAGGGGGATGCAGTACTCC
>JAQMYF010040391.1:0-11444 GCA_030014195.1 Neosilurus mollespiculum
TAGAGCAGGGGGCTCAGAACACAGCCCTGGGGGGCTCCAGTGCTGAGGGTGAGTGAGGGTGAGACATGGTTGCCCAATTGTACTGCCTGTGGTCTGTCTGTCAGGAAGTTGGAGATCCAGCGACACAGGGATGGGCTGAGGCCTAGTATCTCCAACTTAGTGGTGAGTGTGGAGGGGATTATGGTGTTAAACGCTGAACTGTAATCCACAAACAACATTTTCACATAATTCCCCTTTCTGCTGTCCAGATGGCTCAGGGCTGTATGATGGAGGTGTGCGACGGCGTCCTCGGTAGATCGGTTTGGACAGTACGCAAACTGTAGCGGGTCCAGAGTGGCCAGTAGGGAAGGGGTGATGAAGTCTCTGACAAGCCTTTCGAAACACTTCATGACTACCGAGGTGAGGGCCTCTGGGCAGTAGTCATTCAGGCAGGCGGGCTGGGGTTTCTTTGGGACCGGAACAACGATGGACTGTTTGAAGCACGTCAGGATTGTAGACTGTTCCAGGGAGAGGTTGAAGATCTCAGTGAACACTGGAGCAAGCTGGTCGGCACAGGTCTTCAGGACCCGACCCGTAATGCCATCTGGTCCTGCTGCTTTCCTTGTGTTCACTCTCCTGAATGCCTTTCTCACATCGTGCTCTGATTTCCAGTTTAATACAGTTTTATTAAAAAAAAATAATAATAATTACTCTTGATGGTGGTTTTTATCTTTCATCATGTTTGGTGGTGTTTAAAGTAAGTGGTCATTTGATTTCATCTGTAACACTGATTAATGGAGTGCTATTAATCAGATCATAATTATGAAATGAATAAGTACAAGAGAGTTTAAAACTTTATAAATAATGTAGTGTGGATTATAATAGCATATAATTTTTTTATTTTATTCCTATATAGAATAGCACAGTTAAAGTAATAGAACTACCTGTGAAGCACTGAGAAGCTTCAACTGATATAAAATGTTTATATACCACTGTTAAAATTATAGAAATTTAAACAATTATATAATATTAAATACAGCATAAAAAATTACCAGCAGAGTTTTATAGGAATTACATTTTTTACATTAATAGAACTGAACAATTTTGATATAATAATAAAATCTCAGGTATGAATTATTATTACATCGGTCTAGTTTTTACGGTCGACGATAGTTTCTCAGAAATGTAAGCGTGTCTAGCAAAGAGCATTTATCCATTATCAGTATTTATAACTCATAAAACAAAAGATGGCTTATTTAACAAACAACCCAGCTGATAAAGAAAGGTACTTGTGTTTATATCCAGCTTAAATTAACAGCAAAAAGACATTAGCGGAGGGTCGAAGAATACCGATTGAGAAGGCTGTGGAAAACCCTTCCTGTGCGGAAATCAAGGACGTTCTGACTGCAGCAGGAGTGAATGTCATAATTGAGAACAAGATGTATCCACGGGAATGGAACAGAGATGTACAGTTCAGAGGAAGAGTGCGAGTTCAGATCAAACAAGAGGATGGAAACTTGTGTCAGGAAAAATTTACCTCTAAAAAAGATGTTATGTTCTATGTTGCTGAGATGATTCCAAAGTTAAAGACAAGGACTCAGAAAAATGGAGGAAGTGACACAGGAGCACAACAAGGAGAAGGAGGGAAGAAAGGGAAGAAGAAGAAGAAGTAGCTGCAGCTGCATGCCACGGAAGATACTGCATTCATACAAACATGAACACTGAGCTTCACAGTTGTTTTTGACTCTCTTGCATGTCTTGGCAATACAGAAATTTACATTTAGTTCCTTCAATCTTTCACAAAATACACAAACAAGTTTCATTTCATAACAGTTCGGCATGTACAAATCAAACATAACATAAAACACCCACATAAGGTGAAATGAGAACCATAATTTGTTAATAAAGATGACAGGAGTCAGATGGAGAGGATGAATCATGATTTTATTGGTTGAATAAATGATTAAACAGATTACATGAATGTGTATGCAATTATTTTAAAGTTTTCCATGAATATGCGATTAGTTATTATTGGAATAATGTGCTATTCTTTAGTAATGAATGATGCCAGTGAGATGAGGACTAAACATCCATGAAATCTGACTCTTGGCCTCGATGAGGGTGTTTCTGTGTGGAGTTTACATGTTATTACTGTACTAACATGGGTTTCCTCCAGATACTCTGGTTTCCTCCCACAGTACAAAGGCATGCACTATTGGCTGATCACATTGCCCTTAGGTATGGATGCGAGTGTGAAAGTTGTGTGTTTATTCCCTGTGATGGCCTGGCGAGCCTTTCAGTATGTATCAGTGTGTTTAGCAAATGAGAGAGTCATTGTAAAATCATTATTTCCATTAATATATATTTATGAAACAAAAATTGTAAAGGTTCAGTTAAAAAAATCTAGATCAGATATACAGTCATTAAACATGAATTATAACCAAACACACCAACAAGTTCATTAATCAATAACCCGACACCCCAATAAATGAGAGACCCAAATATGTAAAAGTAAATGTAATATAGTGTTTTATATATATAATAAGTGCTGATATGATTATTACACTTCACTCACCACCTAAAAGCTTGTAGCTTAGCAGAAAATTTCCCTATTGTGGTTTGGATGACTTTTTCTCAGTGATGTGGATAATCTGTTCCATTATTTTTTTCTGATTGTTTGTTATATTCTCTCCTGCTTTCTCAAGTAGACTGAGGATCTTTTCCAGGCTGTAGGACCCCTGAATGGTTTCATATTCCATACTCCACTTCTCAGTATCACCTGAGAAAAGGTTAAAAAGGTAAATAAATTTCTTCCAGAGAGCAGATAATCATGGGTATTTATTTGTGTTGAATTTTTTTTTTTTTTTTTTTTTTATAAATTCGTATTAATTCTTTCTTATTTTTATTAGTTTTTGTTCTTTTTATTACACTGTTGATCTGATTAACTGGTGAAACTCTGCAGTTTAAAGATATAAATTATAAAATCCTGTGTGAAATTAAATCAGTTTAGTTACCATTGCAGTTGACTTTGTTGAAAAGTGGAATGATGTTTTTTTCACAGTCTGTAGAGGAAAAGAATATTTGGGTCATTTTATCCATGAATCTTGAAATACAGTCGAGATAATTTTAAAGTTAATTTAAGTTAATGTTGAAGTTGATTAAGGTTAATAATAAAGTTTATTTTAATTAATGAAATTGTTTACCATGCACCAATACATGAAGCATACCTTTTTTCCCCCAGGATTCTGGTGAGGTAAGGTAATTTCTTAGTGGGGAGAGGTATCTAAAACCAAACAGGTGGGAATTTATTTATTTATTTATTTATTTATTTGTTTGTTTTGTTTTGTTTTGTTTTGTTTTGTTTTGTTTTGTTTTGTTTTGTTTTGTTTTGTTTTGTTCATCTGAACTGCAATGCAATTGTCCCTTTTTATCTTAATATTCTGTCTACACAAGTTTTTTTTTTTTTTTTTTTTTTTAATTTCTTTTTGGGGGGTCAAATCAGAATCAGAATACTTTATTTATCCCAGAAGAAATTGTGAAATACGGTTAAACCTAACATCATTATGTAATAAAACTCGGTCAGTCTTTAGAAGAGGTGTTAATATACACATATTTCTACTTTAAAACAATGTCGAGACATGGGAACATGCTGTATTCAGTTGTTTAGTGAGATGATTCAGCTATGCATGAATGATGTTAAGGTATCCCATTAAATGATTAAACACAGCATGTTTACTTGTTTCCAGACATTTATTTGAACACTTTTTCAAAAACCTGACAGAGATTAATTACATTCTCATGACAAGGAGAGTTTGTAATGCCCAGAAACACTGCAGGGTTTGTCACAAATCTCACGTGTTCTCTTTGAAAAATCTTTGACTTTTGCGGGATGATGAAATTGTAGGAATTTTGGAAGTGACCCTGCATCAGTAGTACCTTGGCCGTTCCATTGGCATGAAGGCAGAGGTATTTGGTTATGTGCTTTTTACATACTTTTGCTTACTGGTGAGATGTAGTATTTCATCATTGTGTTGCTGGTGGTAAATCCAAGCACTTTTATTTTCAGATAAGCAGTTTTGACTTTTGATTTTAAGTTTTCTAAATTTTTCAAAGTTCTGAATTTTAAAGCAATATCTGTTTTTCATTGGGACAGCACGGTGGTGTAGTGGTTAACATGTCCACCTCACAGCAAGAAGGTCCTGGGTTCAGGTCCTGAGCTCAGATGTTTCTGTGTGGAGTTCTCCCTGTAATTGTGTGGGTTTCCCCCCACAGTCCAAAGGCATCCACATTATTCTAATTGACTGTTCCAAATTGCCCCTAGGTGTGAGTGTGAGTGTGAATGGTTGTGAACTGTTCAGGGTGAACCACGCCTTCACCCAGAGTCGGGTGAGATAGGCTCCAACCATCCTTAAATCCGAGTAGGAGTAAGTGGTTCAATAACAAAATAAATGAATGAATGAATGATTTAGAATAAACTTTTTGTCAGCAATTGAGCAAAAGAATATTTTTACATTTGTGCTGCACCTATGAGTATAAAATATACTACTTGCTCCATGATTTAGACTGTGTGTTTACATGTGTGTGTGCGTGTGCGTGTGTGTGATTACCTCCATAGGATCTCCCTGACTAAAATCAAGGGAGATGATGAGATCGAGATGTCTCTCCTCTCTAAGCATCGGAAAATAAGGAGAATTGATCAGTAGCCCAGCATTTTTATAATATCTCTTCTCTTCACTCAGAACGGAGGGACTCACACCTTTCACTGTCATTATTAAACACAGGATATAATAAAGAACATCTTTACATCATGCAGAAGCAGGACACATGATTGTTGTATTATGATTGAGATTGATAAACTTGTATTATGATTGTTAAAAGTGTATTAATTGTAGTTGAACTGTTAAATGATGTTGTAGTTGTTAACTGTTAAATGATGATTTATGTGCAATAGCGTGCATGGACCCTTCACTGAAGCCTCAGATGAGTGAGGGAAACTGGGAAAAGCCCAAGGTCTACCACGTAATGTCAACAACACTTGGAATAAACAATATCTCAGCCACTGTCTTCTCTAAAAAGCCAGAAAATAATGCTGGACGAAAGCTGAACACTACCAAACTGACTGCATATATACCTGTCCTTGAGTGAATTTATGTGTCTTTGAATGCGCATTTGGAGATCACACCACTACAATCACCACGCCAAAGCAAACCACATCATCACACTACAGTTCCAATAAGGTCATTTATCTTCTACTCATTCTCTGTTAATGGGTTCTGTAATAGAACTGAGGTTCCTTTTTTCTTACCTTTCATCTTGTGAAGGAAATTGTATGTCGTTCCCCATGTCCAGGTTACAATGAGTTTTATGATCTTTAGTAAAAGCGAAAACTCCTCATTTTGAAAAATAAATGTAGTATATTATTTAAACACAGTTTTATAACAAACAATATTCAAGACGACATCACTCTTCAATATACAGAGACAGTGAGAAAAAATATCTTCAGTGAACAATTTCCTGAGTGTGAATAATAAAATAAAGTGACACTCATAATCCTTCAGAGTTCACTTTCTTTATCCTACCACCAATTCATCCAAAACCATCTTCTGTCAAACTCTTCATCAAACCAATGTCTTCTTTTACTTTTACTTCTTCAAAACTGCTCTTTCTGCTGTTTCCCCACTATCCCAGAAGAGGGCACTGCTACACCTCACCACCATCTAACCATGAACTCTCTCTCTCTCTCTCTCTCTCTCTCTCTCTCTCTCTCTCTCTCTCTCTTTTCTGAACCGCTTAATTCTAATTAGGGTCACGGGGTGGCTGGCGCCCATCTCAGCCGACTCTGTGCGAGGGCGGGGTACACCCTGGACAGCTCGCCAGGCCATCGCAGGGCCAACCATGAACTCATGAGCCCTAAATTAAATACCTTGGTTTACAGATCCCACTGGGTGTTCCATTACTTTTGGAGTAGATTGCATGTAGTGATCAATTCCATTCAAAATGATAAATGGACTCAAGTCATTTTCTAAAATTGGAAAATTTATAAAATTATAATAGTTTAATGAAGCACAGCAGCGTCATAGTTTGAATATGCTAGAGTATATTATTTATTATTTACCTTATTTACTTCAGTATATAAATAAGATTATAATCTCTTACTCAAGCATGCCACAGTTGAGTTGAGCAGGGCCTCTGCCTGTATTGTGATGCCTAGTCACACCTATTGGAGGCCTGCCCAAACCGCCCGCAGGTTAAATGGAGACGTCCACATTCTGCTGACCCCAACAAGGTGAACATTTTTCCTTTGCTGATATCTTCAAAACCTTTCTTAATTCCTGTAACTGTATGCTGTGGGGGAAAGAGTCTGTCTGTGTCAGCATTATTAGATTCTGGGGCAGCAGGGAATTTCATCTTGCTGGCCCTGGCCAAGTCTCTACAGCTACGCCTTCACACTCTCTCACCACCCATTGCCGTCCAAGTACTACATGGGAAACCTGTTGGTGAAGGCACCATCACACAAGTCACTCCCTCAGTCCTACTCATCGTTTCCTCCATGCATCATGAAAGTATAACCTTCCTTGTCCTGCCCATTTTGCAGCATCCAATGGTACTTGGCCTCCCTTGGCTGCAGAGACATGAACCAAGCATTTTGTGGAAAAGGAGAGACATACTAACTTATACATACTTAGACATAGCTATCAACAGCAGTGCCTGAAATATCCATGCACCTCCACCACAGTAGAAAGCCCACACTTGGCCACATCTCCTGACACATCACAAAAACAATACCAAGACCTAGTCAGTGTTTTCTCCAAGACCCATACCACTCGTCTGCCCCCTCATCAGCCCTGGGACTGTGCCACTGATTTTCTGCCTGGTGCCTCACCTCCCTGGGGTTAAGTCTATCACCTGTGTGCTAAGGAAACACAAGCCATGGAGGAGTACATCCAAAAGGCACTTCAACAGGGGTACATCCGGCTCTCTACCTCACTGGCCTAGGCAGGATTCTTCTTTGTTGAGAAGAAAGATGGTGGCCTTCACCCCTGCATTGACTACCAGGGTCTAAATGCCATCACTGTGAAGTACTCCTCTGGTTCCATCATCTATTGAACAACTCCGTCTGGCATGGTACTACACCAAACTTGATCTCTGGGGTTCCTATAAATTGATCTGCATCCGGGAGGGAGATGAATGGAAGACAGCTTTCAGCACAAGTTCAGGTCACTATGAATACTTCGTTATAAGTTATGGTTTGGTTAATGCACATCAATAGCATACTCCGAGATATACTAGGAAAATTAGTTATTGCCTATATATGATGTACTCATATATTCCACTACTCTTCACGAACACTACACTCGTGAGACAAGTCCTTGCATGCCTTTTACACCACCACCTGTATGTCAAACTGGAAAAATGCATCTTCCACCAGACCTCCATCTCTTACTTAGGATATGTGATAGGCCCGGATGAAGCGCAAATGGAGGACAGGAAGGTTGAGGCTGTCACACAGTGGCCAATCCCAAGTTTGCCAATTTTTATTGGCGCTTTATCCGTGGTTTCAGCTCTGTCGCAGCACCCCTCTCGTCCCTTGTAAAGGGCAAGCCACGTAGTCTGCAGTGGACGGACTTGGCCCAAAGAGACTTTGATACACTCAACCGTTGATTCACTACAGCACCCATCCTGAAGTTCCCAGACCCAACCAAACAATTTGTGGCAAAGGTGGATGCTTTGGATGCTGGAGTAGGAGCAGTACTGTCACAACGTCATGGAGAGCCTCCAAAACTGCACCCCTGTGCCACTTTCTCCCACAGGTTGTCACCAGCTGAGAGGAATTATGATGTGGGCAACTGTGAGCTGCTGGCAGTGAAATTGGTGCTGGAAGAGTTGATGCACTGGTTGGAGGGGATGAATGAACCATTCCTGGTCATCACTGATCACCGTAACCTAAAATACTTCCAGGCAGCCAAGAGACTGAATGCACGTCAAGCAAGGAGGGACCTCTTTTTCACTAGGTTCAACTTCACAATCACCTTCCATCCAGGATCAAAGAATGGCAAAGCTGTTGCCCTGTCATGCATGCACAATGCTGGCTCCCCTGAAGTGAAGTCCATGATCCCTTCCTCAATAATGGTTGCGCCAGTTACCTGGAAAGTTGATGAGGACATTCATTGAGAACCTAGAGGTGAGACAATTCCATCCACATGTCCACCTAATAAAATGTATGTGCCTTCGCGTACGGGATAGAGTCATCAGATGGTCTCACACCTCCTTGGCTTTGGGCCACCTGGGAATCCAGAAAAGAAGGGGACTCATCTCCAGAAAGTATTGGTGGCTCACCTTGGCACGTGATGTCAAAAGGTATATTCAGCCTTGTTCAACCTGTGCCACAACTAAAGCCCCTCGTCACCTACCACCAGGGAAGCTAATGCCCTTACCCACTCCCAACTGACCCTGGACACACCTTGCCATTGATTTCCTTTCAGACTTGCCCTCATTCAATGGCTATATGGTTATCCTGGTTATGGTGGACAGGTTTTCAAAGGCCAGTTGTTTCATCCCATTCACTTCCATGCCTTCTGCTCTGAAGGTTGCCACTGAGGATATCGTTTCAGATCATGGTCCCCAGTTTACATCCCTGGTATGGAGGGCCTTTATGAAGAAACTGGGAGTTACAGTGAGTCTCACATCTGGCTACCATCCAGAAGCAAATGGACAGGCAGAGAGGTCCATTCAAAATCTTGGATGGTTCCTCAGGACATACTGTCAAAACAACTAAGGAGACTGGGCAGAGTTTCTCCCCTGGGCCGAGTATGCCGAAAACTCATTAAGACACTCCTCAACCAAACTGACTCCTTTTCAGTACGTCCTAGAGTATCAACCTCCTCTCGGTCCTTGGGATTCAAATCGGGCCAATATCCCTGCAGTCGACAACAGGTTCCACAGAGCTGAACAGGTGTGAGAGATTACACATGTTCAGATAAGTAGAGCCATCTGGCACTGGAAGACCCAGTCAGACCGCCATCGTGGAGACACACCGGAATACAGGCCAGTGGATAGAGTCTGACTGTCAACCAGGGATCTGAAACTTGGCCTGCCCTGTCGAAAGCTCAGCTCACAATTTGTGGAGCCCTTCAAAATTCTCAGGAGGGTCAACCCTGTCACGTACACTTTCCAATTCCCTAGTAATTACCATGTCTCTCCATCTTTCCATGTTTCCCTTCTTAGGCTGGTGGTTCTGGGTCCCATGGCTGATGCAGTCCCCGAGGAAACACCACCTCCTGCTCTGAAAATTGAGAGCTCTCCGGCCTACCAGGTGAGGGCGCTCCTGAATTCCAGATGCCGGTGAGGCTATATGCAGTATCTGGTTGATTAGCAGGGCTATGGCCCTGAGGAGTGGAGCTAGGTTTCCTCCCCAGAGGTCCCGGACCCCACCCTCATCTTAGACTTTCACAATTCCCACCCAGACTGGCTTACCTCTCAGCGAGCACCTTCACCTGAATACTAACCAATGGGCTTTGCCATCTCATCATTTAATCATTGCACACACCTGTTGCAAGCTCGTCATTCCCGGTCACCTGATCCATCTGCACCTCCATATAAACCTGGACTCTGTATCTTGCGTTTGTGAAATCTTGTTGTGCTTTGCTAGAGACTGGATGGTTACATTGCTCTTGCCATTTCAAATCAGAATTTTATTGCCCCTTATCAGCTCTCGTCTGCTATGAAAAGCTTGAGATCTTACGAGAAATGTCATGATGATGACGTTACATCACCCATCTATAATCCATTGTGAAACACGCAGGGTAGAGTTGGATAATAAGGTTGTTTATTAAGGTTGAATATTTGGTTGTTCAAACCATTCAAGAAGGAATAAAGATGTTTGTTACTTCAGTTATCTGAAGTATGAGTGGTCGAAGTGAGAATGGGCTGATAATTAATTATATCCAGAAGTTCCAGCCAACTCACAATCACGTTGTGTGCATTAAACATTTTGTTCAAGGAGCATTTGTTCAGGACCTGGCTGTGGAATTGATGGGGTCAAAACGAAACTAAATACTGCTGTAATAACAGTATTTACGTTTAAAAAGACTCCAGCAGTGTGTGTAAGCGCCGGAAAGATCACCGGATTAAGAGAACAAAAGAGAGAGGTAAGTCAGAAAAAGACATGCATGTGTAAGTGGTTTGAGTTTCCCGGCTATGTGCCAGTTTTTAGTTATACAGTGATCTTGGTGGAATTTATCAATTGGTGGAAGTGATCAAACAGATCACTTACCGAGTTTTAAATGGATGAGACAGGCTCCAGGAGATGTACCAAAATGTTGAAAAAACTAAATGATACGTTTTACCAGTCTTTTTTCTCTGTAAGTCTTACGTGTAACCTCTATCCTCTTTTTTCGAAAAAATGTTTCTAGTTGTTATTAAAATCCTATTTTTTAACAACTGGTGACCTATAAGGATCTCGAGTGGATGTTAAGTGAAGAATATTTATGTACCTAACAGAGTATTGCGTATTCATTTGGTTCTGGTGTGTTTCTTTAAGCTGGCCACACCATTGCAGTTCACCTGGAGTTCACGACTTCAAATTTGGTGAGTCACATATTAAGATAATACTGACATTAAATTGTACAGCTTGGAGTTGTAAGTGATGAGTGTAAGTGGTGTATTTGTAGTGGTGGAGCAATTCTTGATGCTTTGCCATGACGCAGGAAATTGTGGTTATCTACATATTTATTCATGAATTTTAAACATGAAATTACCCAAGATAAGTCACCATTGCATCATTCTGAAAGTTCTTGTGCACAAGATGATGGCCTCATTCACAGGATATTTAAAATTTAAAGGCAATCTATTAAAAACAGATTCCACAAGCACTTTGGCCCACCTATTTTTACCCCAATATTTTCTGTTAAAAATATATTCATATTTATTTCATAAACTTTAACTTCAGTCAATGTAAAATTGCACTTATAGGGCATGTACTAACTAAACTTTAAAGGAAAGTCTATGATGGAGAACAACAAAGTTATGTGATAAATATCTTGTGTGTATGTGATCAAATTGTGTTGGTGACATCATACATTCTTTGGATATTTAATTCTCATGTGTGCAGAATCATCTGCAGCATAATGTGACAAAGACCAAGGAACTGATTGTGGATTTTAGGAGATCCATAACACCAGTGGCCCCTATTCCATCCAGGGCATCAATAAACTGGACTGGGTTAAGAACACTACTGCACTTTACAAAAAGGGCCACAGCCATCTCAATTTTTTAGGCGGCTAAGTCGTTTAACATCTGCCGAACACTGCTCAGGATTTTTTATGAGTCTGTTGTGGCCAGCGTTCTCTATTCTCTACACTGTGTGCACAATTATTAGGCAAGTTGTACTTTTGAGGATTAATTGTTATTGTACAACTATACAGTGCTCTTGGTCAATCCAAAATGTTAACAAACCCTCAAACCTG
>JAQMYF010040392.1:0-11442 GCA_030014195.1 Neosilurus mollespiculum
CAAGAAAGCATGGGAGAAAGAAAAAACAAAAAAATAAAAAAATAAAAAACCCAAATGCAGTTTGAGCAAAACACAAGTGCATCTGCACAGTGAGAAGTCGTTTAGAGAGTCCATATAATGGTTTAAAAATGTCCTCCATTGTCAGTCAAGTGCACGTCACAATTCCACATCTATCACGTCAACAATGTTGTCAGACTATGGGTACGGCAGGGGTTGGATTGAGCTACATCGAGGCGAAACCTGACTGGCCGCGACATGATCAGTCGACGACAGGCCACGTCGAGGGCAAAAGAGAGGGACTACTATAGAAACAAATAACTAAATTTACAACTGGAGGTCTGCCATCACGGATTCATGTTCAAGCTCACATACAAGATATAGAATTTTAAATACCGTAACTAGTGTGTAGAATATTTATGGCCTGTTTGGAAAGAGAGAGATTGTACCGTTTCTGGATTATATTGCAAGCTATTAGCTATACAGTCATCCCTTGCTACTTGATGCTTCAGTGCATTAGACTTTTCAAAAATATTAATCGAAAAACAAAAAAAAAAAAAAAAAAGGAACATTTTCCCTTAATCTCCTTTATTTTTTTGATGAATATTTTTGAAATGATTTTAAATAAAGTGATTTTAGAACGTAACGTAATTTTATTTTAGCAGATGAAAGGTAAAAACACTTCAAGTTGAAAAGTGGAACAAACTGTTTTTAACACTGGGTAAGCAACCCTGAAATAAACTGCTAAATTAAGATATTAAGATATTAAGGGGTGTTTTGAATCTCTGTGTCTTAATGTTACGAAGGGTTTTATTAATAGGTATTGAGGAAACAATCGCTTATTTACTTTTACAACAGCAAGCAAACGGTTTGTCACATCAATTCCAGAACTCAGCACAACTGAACTCGCTAACTTCCAAACTGTTAACTTTAATTCTTCTCACGAGCAGGGTGCATGTGTTAGGCGGAACTGAGCCGTGTGTAACCGTTATATAATCATTATGACCCGGAATAACGCTGTTACGCTGCACATACACTGTCATGTTAGCCAGTTAGCGAAGGTTGAAATACAGTTTTAAATAGCTTAGAAGATAGTCGGACAAAACTGTGGCTGTGTCCAGACTAACCGGATTGAAGTTTGATGAACGGAGGTGTTGGCAAAACTTGGAGCGAGCAAGAGAGAGCGAGGAGCTCACAGCGATAGCACACGCAGAGCAGGACCCACTATGATGTGAACAGATGTGTTCATCCGCGAGGAACTATAGGCAGGCACGAAACACAGCTCGCACATTCCCACGTTCTTTAAATCCAACACCCATGAACATGTCGTTTCAGCAGCGCGTGATGTCCTCTCTGGATTTGTTTATTAGCATTTCTTTGAACGATATTAACTTTTAAAATTAAAATAAACAATATTTTAACAGACATTTCCCATGCGCCCCGCTCGTGCATAGATAAGTAGTGTATGGGGACACAGACACAATTAATGCGCCATCGGCGCAAAGGCGCAGTCTGTAATGAATCCTGAGGGTGTACTCTGCCCTCGTCCGGAGTCGGCTGAGGTGGGCGCCAGCCTCCCTGTGACCTGAATTAGGAATAAGCGGTTTGGAAAATGAATAATTACTTCAACAAATGGCATTACAGACATCCAGAAAAGAAAATTAATACCTCAGATAAGAATCTATGTCTTTCATAAAGGAGATCACATGTCATGCAATGAAAACTACTGATGGTTGTTGAGTAAAAACATCAGAATCAGTACAAATTACACACATAAAAACATAAAAGCATCTTCAATTAAATCGTCACACTTTTTGAGGCTAGATTTAATCTGTAATTCTCTAAATATTACTCACTATTTAAATTTTAAACCTTTAAATTTTACCTTTCATGTTGATTGTGATGGAAATGAGTCAGAGCATTGTCGGAAACAAAAACATGTGTAATGACCTGATAAATATCAGAAATCATTGTTACTCTTCCATGGAGCATGGGAATGCCTGATTGTATTTTCATTCGTCATGTTTAAAAGAACTGGCAGGAAGCACGTGAGAGAAAGAGCTGGCGGGAAGCAGAGGGATACAAGAAGATGGGCGGGAGAATGAGAAGATCGATTTTGATTTTTTTCTTGGTCCCGTGTTTTATCCGTCTACCGGACTGTGAACTGCCGCTGGTTACCATGCTGGGATTTGCGTGTTAGTGACTGTTATCGCTTAACGGAGTGTCAGTTTTTTTTACGGTTGAAAGGGAAGCTGGCGGTGTTAGCGTAGCTGTTGCTCCCATACGAGAAGCCGAGGCTGAGCGGAAACGACGGCATCTTTCCGCCTGATGATTGTGGCGTTTACCTACCTGTTCATCGCTGCTGTGCTGTGGAGACTGAAGAACACCAGAGGGACTTCTTCCAGATAGAAAATATTTTCAATTCAACAAGATGGAGGTAAAGCTGTCCTATTCTCAAAGAGTTACACCATTAAAGCGTGACAATGAAATTATGAAACAATTTCTCCCACCAAGTACTTGGTGTAATTTATTTATTTCCCCTTCGGGGCTTTTTTCCCCTCTAACGTTTAAGTAAAGTATTTTAAGTTCTGTTAATACACATGCAAAATTGGGTTTGTACTGAGTTGTTTATTTCTACATGTTTTAAAGTTGATAAGGTGCCATATTTTGCTTACTTTACCTCAGGGTAATTCACCTAGCTTTCCCGGTAGCCTCTAAATATTATTTTCAGGAGAGTGAGAGTCACACTTAACCCTTGACACGTTAATGCACAATGAGATGTGCCTTTCACCACTACATGGGTTTTAGTTAAAGGAGTACCTACCTCAGTGTTTTACTGCCATGTGTTATATTCGACGAGCCGGTGGGGAAAGGGTTACACATAGATTACCGGGTGTCCTTCATGTTCACAACTGTAAGCCTGTGAAATAAAGTTAGATAAACCATGTTAAACTACACTCAAAAATTGAACGAATAAATCTGAATAAAGTTGTCGTCAGGTGTGCTGCTGCTGGGTTGAAAGAAAAACCTGCGAACCTTTGCCAACTTTCAGCACAATAAGATCTCTCTACATCTCCTGATAAAATAAACAAATGACATTTCCTAGTCAAAACCACATATCCCAATTATTACACATTTTATCAAACAGCTGTACATGTACAGGCGGAATGGGACCAGCCTCCTAAATGAAAAAAGAAACACACATTAAATGGAAATGACTCTTGAATACATGTCAATAAAGATGGTTCTTATTCCTGCACAACAAAATGCTCAATTGTGTACCGTATTTTCCGGACTACAAGTCACACTGTGGCCTTGGGGGGGGGTTGTGAAGTGACATTTTACACAATTTTGTTCCTCGTGCCTGAACACTGGAGTCGTCAGATGTAATGCTGCTTGGTTGAAACAGAAACCTGCAGGCACACAGATCTGTTGGGAATGGAGTTGGACACCCTGGGGTTAAGGGCTTAAGGCAGGGGTGTCAAACTCGTTCCCATAAGGACCATGTAGCTGCAGGTTTTTGTTTCTACCAAGAAGCAGCACATATATGACCCGTTACCTCATGTAGATACACACACTGGTTTTTCATTCTACCTTACGTATATATACCGTTTTTTCATTCATTAATGTTCGCCGACCTCTGCCGTCATCATGCCATTCCACTGCCGTTTCTTCTTTTTCACCAATTTATGTCCAACCATTTCAGTAAGGAACAGATGGAGGGAAAACTGGGGAGGTATGTCCTGAAAAGGAGAGGAATGAAGTTTACCTGAACCGAGAAGGAAAGGTGTACGAGACGGTGGTGAGATCGGTGATGTTGTACGGTGCAGAGACAGTGGCACCGTGTTCAATGTGTTGGAAACAAAGCCAGAGAGACCAGACTGCACGATCTGAGAATCAAAATGTGTACACAAATCAGTTACATGGACACAGCAAAAATAGATACAAACTAATATCGGGCTAGGCGATGCAGACCAAAACTTTTAGCGAAATAAGATCTCGCTACAACTTCCGATAAAATAAGAAACAAATGACAGTTCCAAGTCAAAAGCACATGTCTCAGTTATTACACATATCAAACAGCTGTACATGTATAGGCGGAAGGAGACCAGCCTCCTAAATAAATAAAAAAGAAACCCACATTAAATTGAAATGACTCTTGAATATATTTAAATAAAGATGGTTCTTTTCCTGTACAACAATACTCACAGCTTTGTACCGTATTTTCCGGACTACAAGTCAGAATTTTTTTTTTATACTTTTGGGGGGGACGACACATGAAGTTTTGCAGACCAAAACTTTTTGCCGATCTCTCTACATCTCCCGATAAAATAAACACATGACAGTTCCAAGACAAAACCACATGTCCCAGTTATTGCACATATTTTATCAAACAGCTGTACATGTATAGGCGGAATGGGACCAGCCTCCTAAATGAAAAAAGAAAACACACATTAAATGGAAATGACTCTTGAATACATTTCAATAAAGATGGTTCTTATTCCTGTGTAACCGAGGTCTTTCTACCTCCTCCTCTGCGTTGTGTTCAACAAAAGACACGCCAACCTCGAGTTCCAAGTTGTGGCTTTATTTATTACTCTCTCTGATGAGAAATGAAAAAACATACAAAATATCCTCAGGAGTGTGCTTCAACACTGCAACTCCTGCCAAACAGGACACCACACTCTGCTCTAAGAGTTTCACCAAAAGAGGCAGGAAAATGGACGCGCACACGTTTAAGTACCCAGCGTGAGAAAACCACGCCCCCTGATTGCCTGAAAATGCACTGAAGTGCTGCAAATGCCAATACTCGGAAGCAAATGCTGAGAAAATGGGGGGAAATTCAGTGAAACACATATTGCCTCCTGCTACACTCACCCCCACTGACTTCACTGAATTTCTAATCACATTAGCCACCAAGTAAAACAACCCCAAAAGAGAAGAAAAAACAACAACCAAAAAAAAAAAAAATACATCAAATGTGTACCACAGACCAATGTACCCCACAAACATGGACATTGACAGTCCGTCAGCTAAAGATGCTGTCCAGTGAAGGACTCGAAAGGAGAGGGGCCGGAGCTAGACCCCCCAAACCAATCTCAGTAGAGGTGCCATATACACCTCACCACTTGGAGCACATTACCAAGTATCAAAACAGTCGATAGATGGACACACATGAAATGGACACATTCCTCACTCACAAGTGAGGTACAATCAAAGAGAAATTTGAAAAACAAAAACAAAAAAAAAAAATTGTATATGAAAGGAAACTTATCACATGACATATGCTACACAACCCACAAAAAGGACAATAAAATAAACTGTCTAACGAGTTCTCCCAAGGAGGCATCTAACCCACTAAGCAGCCATGGTCTGTATGAGCCTATTGACTGGTCTTATCAACCTACCCCGCCTGGTACGCAGCCCCACCCGACCTGGTGACACATGAGTAGAGGGGGCATCCATAAGTGCAGGAGGACTAACAGACGGTATGGGCTCAGTGGATAGAGCATCGACCGTACACCAATCAGCGGTGGCATGGACGGAATGTTTACTCAGTGAAACCATTGAATGACTATCCAATCCCTCGTTCCCAGAGTTTGTACTATCCCGTCCGTCAACAGACACTGACCCAAGAGCCCCTGAGTCCCGGCTACTCACACTAGAGCTACTGGAAAGACTGGCAACCCAATTCACAGTCCTGTCATCAGTGTCATTTTCCACACTGGCCTGCTGGCTATCAGGTACGCTCATACTACCACCAGAAAATGACATCTGGTCATCTCGCTCATCTGTTTCAGGAAGTGGTAGGAAGTTAACTGGCAAAATCAAGTTTCGGTGCACTGTCTTCACATTCCCAGCCGGAGCCTTAATTTGGTAGGTGTGAACATGATCATTTTTAGAAATGACAGTGTACAGTGTGCCCTCCCACTCATCAGCCAACTTTTTCTTCCCTCTTTCTCCCTTGTTCGCGAGCAAGACACGGTCACCCACGACAACCGGCTGACCCTTAGTCTTCCTGTCGTAAAGCTCAGTCTGTCTGCGCTGCTGCTTTTCCGTATTAGCTTGAGCCAAAACCATAGCCTCCCGCAAATCCCTCCCCAGCGACTCCACATATGTGTCCATGTCCACTGTGTCACCATCCAGCAGAACACTCTTAAACATCAAATCAACTGGTAACCTGGGAGTGCGGCCATACATCAGAAAGAAAGGGGGGAATCCCGTGGTTTCGTGCACGGTACAATTGTAGGCAAATGTAAGACTGTTCAGCATTTCTGGCCATTTGACCTTTGACCTGGGTGGAATATTCCCAGCGTGCGGTTCATCCTCTCTGCTTGACCATTCCCCATGGGGTGATATGGAGTGGTGTGAGACTTGTCCACCCCAGCCAACAAAAGCAGCTCTGTAATTAAAGAACTCTCAAAGTTAGCCCCCTGATCCGAGTGAATACAAGCAGGAAACCCATACACACAGAAAAATTTGTTCCAGAGAACACGGGCAACTGTCTTAGCAGACTGATTAGGGCAGGGGAATGCACACGCCAGTTTAGTGAAATGGTCAGTAACCACTAAAACATCCACAGACTTGTTGTTCGAGCCTTCGGCAGACCAAAAGTCAATACAGACCAATTCCAAAGGAGCCGAGGTAGATATCGACACGAGAGGGGCCCTGGCCTCGGGTTCCGGAGCCTTGCTCACAATACACCTTTTGCACCTGTGCACATAATGTCTCACATCCTTTTCCAAAGTATCCCAATAAAACCTCTGCCTAGCCAGCCACAGAGTACGCTGCTGGCCCTGGTGGCCCGCTTCATCATGCACCCCTACTAATACTGCTGAGCTCAGTGCTTCAGGTACGACATACTGAAAAACGTTCCTCCTAGACACAGGATTCTTTGACACTCTATACAGCACACCCAACCGTACTGTGAGTTTACCCCACTGTCTCAGAGTCCTTAATGTCTCCTGAGACTCATGCACCCGCTCCCGTCTGGACGGGCGCCGCCCCCTGTCGACAAAGAACCGAACTCTAGAAATAGTGGGATCTTGACACCGCTTGTCATACAGCTCCTCACGACTAAAGACAGGCAAGGTATCCTGACCAGCCATAGACATGGCTTGTAGCTGCTGGGTATGAGAGATCGCCCCGAGTCTAGCAGCGTGCTCCCAGTTACGAGAGGACTGCAACACCGCTGACACTTCATCACGTGAGACTTTACCCCCTAACACACACTGAGCGGCAGACGTGATCACACCACACTCCTCGTCAGATACAGAGGCTGCTCGCTGCTCTCTCAACTCAGAAAGTTCAGAGGACAGACGAAACATGTCCTGAACTGAACCCACCTGCAAGCTCTCTGCTGCCTCAAGCAGCTCAACATACGGCGTTCTAGTCAGGCGATGCATAACCCTGGGTCTCACAAACGGCTCCCTGCTCAGAGAATCTGCAACCACGTTCCTAGGGCCCGGTATGTACAAAATGTCAAAATCAAAAGCTGCCAGCCTAGCTACCCAGCGTTGTTCACAAGCATCAAGTTTTGGCTTTGTCAGAACATACTTAAGTGGGTTATTATCGGTCCACACAGTAAACCTATGACCCCGCAACCAGTGACTAAATTTATCACAGATAGCCCACTTCATAGCGAAGAACTCAAGCCGATGAGCAGGATATTTAGACTGGGCATGGTTCAATGACTTACTTGCAAATGCAATAGGCCGCGCTTTGCTCTCGCCAGGCTGCACCTGAGACAGTACAGCTCCAAGTCCACTAGTGGAAGCATCAACAGACAAGAGAAAGGGTTTTGAGAAGTCTGGATGCGCCAGAGTCACACAACCCACCAGCGCAGACTTAAGACCCTGGAAAGCCTCTGCACACTCAGAGGACCAGTCCTGAGGGCAGAGCCTCCTCTGCCGCACAGGTCTGCTCACACCCCTGCCTCTTCGTGGTCGCTTAGACCCTCCCGTAAGCTCAAAAAGTGGCTTCGCAATCACAGAACAATTCTCAATGAAATGCTGATAGTAAACTACCATACCCAAAAAGGAGCGGAGCTTACCTGCTGATGGTGTGACTCCATCAGCCTCCATCAGATCTGACTGTGAGACATTCACAGTAGCCTCCACCTTATCTGGATCACTAGCAACACCGTCCTGCGCAATTATATGCCCTAAAAATTTCACAGACCTCCTGAGGAAGTTGCACTTAGCAGGCGACAGCTTTAGGTTGTGCTCTTTCAGCCGCTCAAACACCATGCGTAACCGTTGCAAACTCTCCTCTTCTGACTTCCCAAACACCAATAAATCATCCAGATAGCACAGGAGACTTAAGAAATTTTGATCACCAAAGATAGAGAGCATCATTCTCATGAAGGTGGCAGGAGAGTTACACAGGCCCTGCGGTAGCCTGTTGTACTCATGCAGCCCTAGTGGCGATGAAAAGGCTGTATATTTCTTGTCACCCTCATGTAATGGTACATTGTAATAGCCAGACGTGAGGTCCATGGTGGAAAAAAATACATTTCCACCTAAAGCTGCAAGAACATCCGCCTGGTGCGGGAGTGGGTGGGCATCTTTAACGGTGCGCGCATTAAGCCACCTAAAGTCAGTGCAGATCCGCAGATCTCCATTTTTCTTCCACACTAACACCAGAGGAGAAGCGTACTCGCTACAAGACTTCCTCATAATTTCCTTCTCCTCCATCTCATCCAAAGTCTCCTTCAACTTCTGGTAGTGTGCTGGGGACAACCTGCGATATGGCAGCCGAAAGGGACGATCATCCGTCAACCTAATCCTGTGACAAAACTCACGCGCCTCCCCACAGTCAAGATGGTGACGAGAAAAGACAGACTCATACTCTGTTATCAGATCAACCAATTTGTCCTTCCAATAAGCAGAGACCTGACAACCCTCAATGGGTATGGAACCCAGCCCAAGATCCAGCAGTGAACCAGCACCATGACCCACACCACTACCAGAATCACTCCTAAGAGATAAGCTGGCATGAGAACTGCCCGCACTCACCTTAGTCACCTGCTGTGAAATCAATTCCTGATCAAAATCTTCCAGTGCGACACATGGATACACATCAGCCACTTTTGCATTTTTGCGCAAAGTCACTGCCACAGACATGGGATTGACAACTTTGACTGGCAGCCACCCATCTCCCCACATGGGCGAGACAACACGTCCAACCAGAATCTGCCTATTGATACAGCGTGAGGTGCTGGGCTCCACAACAACCGTGCTGCCAACAGAGATATGCGTCTTAGGCGGAAGCCTACCCCACACAAGATGTTCCGACATGGGCTGTAGCGTGACTGCACTTCTCAGCCTCAGTGTGCCTACTTTATCTGGGATAGACCCACCTCTCCACCTCTCCAGACTAGACAGAAGACGCAAAAACTGGCTATTGTCATCCTGGCCCGCAACATCTGGCTGGCTCACCACCCGCCAGAAAGCATCACTAGACTTAAATTGTCCGATCAAAGGTTTCAAAACATTCGTACCAATAATGAACGGGTCCACCTGGCCCTCCACAATCAAGACAGGTACCTCAAAATTGAACCCATACAGTTCAATGTTCAATACACACATCCCCAGGGGGCTGGTCTGTTTACCCCCACATCCAACTAGGACAACATCAACAGGAGCTGGAGACTCACACGGCAACACACCTGCTTCCCTCAGACGCGATACAGCATCAGCACTAAGCGTGGTCGCCATCGACCCCGTATCCGACATCCCCTGTAACTCAACTTTGCCCTGCACCAACACAGACGTGTAAAACAGATTGTCCCTTTTGGAGACCCTCATAGTGTTCTGCATGACTACTGTACTTGATTTCGGTAATGTTTCACACAGATACGAATACACAGACTCAATGTCTTCATTTATATTGGAGGTTAAACCAAGAGGCCTGCCACTGCCCTCCTCCGAATGGAGGCCCTCTAGTTTCCCTGAGCCGGCCCGGGTCTCCGTGCATGCCCCGCAGTCCCAGAGCCAACAGCACGCCTCGCACCCCGAGCCCTACTCTGACACTGCGCGCGTGTGTGCTCCGAACTAAAACATGAAAAGCACAATCCGTGCCCCCTGCAATGAGACAGAGTAGAGTGATCAGAACCCTGACACACATCACATCTCAAATTACGTTTCAAACTCTGCTCAGGGTGGCGTTGAGCAGCCTGAACATTGCACGCTAAAACTTTCTCCAACATATCCAGTAGCTTGTCCACTGTGGCGCTCTCTGATGCTGCACTATCCGACACGCCCACCCCCACTAGCTCATCAGACGGCACATTGCCACTCACACTCTCATTAACGGCAACAGCAGCGTGCTGCAACACATGACCCCCCCTGTCTCTTGTGGCACCGCAAATATTCATCAAGACGGGCCTGAACTTCACTCGCCGTCCACTCACTCTGTGGCTTGCTAAGAAACATCATAGACAGGTCACGGTCAGGGCAATGTCTGACAAACATGGCAGCGACTTCCACAGCCTGCAGTCCTAACGAATTGGCCACACTACCCAGAGCCTGTTCTGCTACCTCAGCAGCTTTGTTTAGCCTAATCCAGTAATCAAGCGATTGTTCATTTACATATGGTGTGGTAGCATAAAAATCAGCCAGAGGCATACCAGAGTGCACAACACTGTCAAAATGCTGCCTGAGAATACTAAAAACGGCATCCACATTACCGGAAACAGATACCTGAACATTATTACGTAACCAAATACGAACAACATCTCTAGCACGGCCCATCAATCTGCTAAGAAGTTCATCCACTAGATCCCTTCCAGTGTAACCACTCTTACTGAGATAACCCCTCATCAATCCCTCCCACTCACATAGAGTAAATTTATCAGTACCATCCCCTCTAAAGAATGGCGGCTCTTTCCTCTCAGACTTAAGCACGATATTCAATTTTGTTGCATCAATAAGGGTACCACCCCATGAGGAATGGTCTGCAGCGAGGGATACTGAACCATGCTGAGCATTATCCAAAGGGTTGGCATTAACAGACTGACTCACATTATCATGAATCCCCCTCACCCGCTCACTGTCAACTGGGGTCTCAGGCTCAGAGAGATGGAATCTAGATATATCCTTAGGCACGGGTGAAAATGACAAATCAGGTTTCCCTGGAGTACTACACGTGAGAGAGCCCCTCCCCCTCCCAACACTACCGTACCCACTATCCACCCCTTTTTCCACCCCAGCTAGCCCAGAGCTACCGGTGCTAGCAGATGCCCCCTCAGCCATAGCAACCAAACTACTCAAAATACAATTGGAAAAGAAATATATAAAACAGACAGAAGATAGGAAAAAAAATGAAAGATGCACAGAATCAAACACTGTTCTAAATCACCCTTACTAAATGCATTTACAAGATAACAACCATAATAATACACATCAGAGTTTTTTTTTTTTTTTTTTTTTTTAAACAAATCAC
>JAQMYF010040393.1:0-11441 GCA_030014195.1 Neosilurus mollespiculum
TATATATACCCCTCTTTTTGGTCCTCATTTGATTCTGAGGTTTTGATATTACCTCATTAGCATTGTAAGCATATTGAGTTTACAATTCTTACATCGTGCACATTTAGGATTTGGGATCTTAATGAATAGGCCTTTATGCTCAAGTACTGTTGGGTTTACAATAAAGTTCTAACTTTCTCAGAATTGTGCTTGTGTGTGATTTATGAATAAAAAGGTTTATGTAAAAGTTCACCTTAGCTTCATATATAATTAATGAATAAACCATTAAGGTTTATGTAAAAGTTCACCTTAACTTTATATATAATTAATGAATAAACCATTTAGGTTTATGTAAAAGTTCACCTTAACTTTATATGTAGTAATTAAATGAACACATGAAGTTGATGTAAAAATTTGCATAAACTTTATTTAATCAAAAATTGTCATTTATTTTATTTACATTAACACTACATGATAGGAATTCATTGCATTTATTTGACCTACATTGAACTTATGTAATAAAATTACAGGGAAAATTTACGTGTAATTAAAATACATAAAGTCAATGTTTTCGGCTTAATTATTTTTTTGAGTGTCTATTATATTAGTATATATAATATCAAATGCATTAAATTTATGTCTAGATTTTTGTATAAGGCCTAGATTATCAGTATAAATTACTGCGATGCCTCGTCCTCTGCCAAACTCTGAGTGTTTTTACATTTTTGTTTAATTCAGGGAACAGACACAGTTTCTATAGCATTGAACTTGACCTTGATAGTCACTGACTGATTAGTCTTGTTCCTTGACTATGTGCTATGCTGCAAGAAATGAGAGCGGCACCTTCCCGAGTGGGATGGATACCATCCCGCCCTATCAGGCCAGGTTTACCCTCAAAACTACTCCAACAGTGGACTATAAAGCCCACTTCATTTTCAGATCACCACTTGGACATCCAGCAGTTCAGTGACCATAGACTGCTGTAAGCTACATCACCACACTCTATTGGGATGGTGCCAGAGCATATTACAGAACACATGGGTTTCCTTCTAAGCCTAACATGAGTGGATGATTCCTGCATTCAGTAGGAGCTTTAAGTATTATAGTCACTGAACCATCTTCGTCATCATTGAGGTACCAGATTAAAGGGCATCAACCATTTAATTTTTCTTTTTTGATCTCAACTCGCAGCCCTATTAATATGTGTATTTTTGGCATATCCATTTTTAGTGACATAACGTTCTCTCAGTTAAGTTGCAAAAAAGGAAGAAATCCCGATCAGTAAAATATGATCCATGATCATTAATTTGTGTATAAATGGAAATTATGCAGCTCCACCATAAACAGAAGCTTGTGGGCAAAGCTAAAATGCTTACTAACCCAAATAATACCAAGGATATGCTTTCTGAAGCTTTATATTGCACAGCACATGTACATGTAGGGGGACCAGATGGTCTGTATGAATCAAAATGGTTTTGAAAGTTAGATAAACTGAATGTATTGGTTTTGGAGCATTTGTTTTGGGATGAACATTTTTGTGCAGCAGAGTTAGATTTATCACGAATCTCTGCACATTCAGGAATGCCACACCCCTTCACTGTGAAGGCATCAGTTCCACGTCTCTGTGTCAACGTGTATACATACTCCGTGGGGAAACATTGGTTATTGGTTGCATAGGACACAGAGGAAAACCCAAATGGGTGTCAATAACTGACCCAATGGTCTCATATAATGCTGAAATCAAAGTTTACAGTACTCCATTAAATTGGGTGGTCACCACAGAGAGAGTTGTGGAAATGATCCCAGATCAACCATTTGAACAAAACACATGTCCAGTGCTTTATATTTCCTCAGCTGACAGAGGATTATGGTTTAAAACAAGTAGCATGTGAACTATGAGCTACTGGGAAACATGTATGACCTATAAAGAACTGCCCCCCAGTTTAAATAACTCTAAAATCTGATTTTCATCCATGTAAAGCGCAACATTGTTAGAATTCATACGAGTTGTATTATTTTATTCACAATCTGAAAGTGTCACTGTGTCTGTATCTCAGACATTATATAGCTAACTACAGGAAAATTCCCAGTTAACAATAAATCTAGTCTCCCCCAGTGCTGAGTGAAGATAGCAGTCACTTTTGTTTACTTAGTGATAAAATCTGTTAACCTATAATGGGGTCATAAAGCAGAGGATTTAAAAGGGTAAAGGTTAAGTTCCTGATTTATGAGGCAGGATGTATTGTTCCACAAACACTGTACTCTTTGGATACCATTGTTAAACATATATCCTGTGGCATCAAAGTAAAGATGTATCACGGAGTCCCCTAGTGGCACAAGACATGTGTGTAGGTGTGGCCTGAAGAAAACAGGATGGAGATGCAGAAACAATAAAACTGGCAGTCGAATTACAGATATGGATCACTTTGTCTTGTTGCTAGGAGAAGGTGGTTGGGACTCAGACTAGGTGAAGCCCATGGCCATGATGCAAGGTCATGTGTTTTGTACCTATTTTGTTTTATTAAATTACTAAATTGGGAACTGATCAAATCTGCTTGGTCTTTCACACATCAGCAAACAAGAGGAACCAGTGAGGCCTAGAGAAGATGGTTCCTTACAATACCCACTCAAGCTTGGGGCAATTACAGGAATCACTCCGGTTTTCAACTTTCTGAAGGCAGGCGTGATAGTACCATGTGAGAACTCTCCAGTTAGACTACCAATATTTCCAATAAAGAAAATAACAAACACTGAAGAGCATGAGGAGTGGTGTTTGGTACAAGAAAAAACACAGCTTATGTCATTCCTGGTAATGAGTTTGTATTGTAGAATAATCATTTTATATTATGCAATCCTCAAGGCTTCCTTGAGCTCATTGGAAAGGCCTACAGGCACAGCAATATTTAATAATGCCACATTGCAGTTGAGGGTATATGCCAAGAGCAGTCTGTGCCAAGAATCACAACAGTGCAAAACAGACTGGCCATCAACATACTGCTGGCAAAGGAAGTCGGAGTCTGTCATGTTGTAGGAAATAGCTGTTGCACCTTCATCCCAGCTAACGATGAGGAACATGGTGAAATTGGTACAGTTTTGATATAAATGAAGCAAGTGGCAAAAGACTTACATTGTAACGAAAAAGGGGACACTGGAGTAGTACACGCTGTTTGCGCAATGGGCCCCGTTCCACCCAGTGGTCATTCCCATCATTGTGGCTGTCCGCCATCTCTAGCTGAATAGGACTATGCCTTTTCTGGTGCCTACAGAGCTTGATAATGAGATAGATTGCTAAGACAATGCCAAAAGAACAGTACCAACTGCTCTTAAGGGGTTATGAAAATTTACTTCCAGACTGGCCACCCAACCCATAAGTAACCGGATATAAGTCATCCCTAGACTCTGACAGGAATTAAAGGTCTCTGAGTGTTAATAAGTGCTTGTTTTATTTAAAGTCTTTCGCAATGCAAAAACATAGTATATTCATTTCCTTAGTGTGCTAAACTAATGGTGAGAACGGAGTCAACTGATTCTTGACGTTCCTGAATCACACTATGTAATATATACTTTTTGTACATGTTGAGTAAAATTTTCTAAGTGAGTCATCCATAAAGGACAAAAAGGAGGGAAAATGTATTGGAAAATTTTACTTAGACCTTTAACAAGAGGTGTTAGTCAGGATAAGAGTGATGATGTATTAGTGGGCATCCTTCTGTCTCGAGAGACAATGGTGTATGAAATTCCAAATTAGTCTTGTTAGCCTTGTTGGGAACAGCATCTAGAGTGGCTCAAAGTTAAGACTTTTATTTTTCTGATGAAGACTAATCATGCAAAATAGACATTTAGTCTGATCCTTCGCCAGATTAGATTTGTGTGATGCCTGGTAAATAGGAAAATAGAGTGAAAGTAGTGAAGTTAAGTAAAAAAAGAGAAGGTAAATCTACCTGGATATCGACAGATTTTTATATATTTTTAATGCAGAAGTGAAGCACCATGGTGGAGATTAATGATATGGTAATTATAGTAGGCATAGTACTGAGACTGATGCTGATACCAACATCAGTGCTTAGTCAGTTAGGTAATATACAACTTTGGCACCAAATACTGCGAATGGCATAATGGGACTGAGCACATGGGGAGACACACTGTGGTGTTTGTTTTATTAAGCAGTGTATGTTTAAAAAAAAAAAAAGTGACATCTAAGGCGAAGGATTTGGCAGCCACAGCTGTATTGTCTGGTGCACTTTGCACACATTTTCCCTTTATTATACCCATCATATTAGATATTTTTATATAATACTTATTATAGCCTCTGATGGCCTGGTGAGCTGTCCAGGGTGTACTCTGTCCTGGCACAGAGTCGGCTGAGATGCCTCCCCACGACTATAATTAGGATTAGGCGGTTTAGAAAATGAATGAATTATAGCCATTATACACCATATTTTAGTGTTATTTCCAAAATAAGAAAAACATATTCTGTGTTTTAGAATTGTTGTGAAACCTTTAATGCTATATGAAAAATGTTTTTATTCATTCATCCATTCATTTTCTGAACCGCTTAATCCTAATTAGGGTCGTGGGGAGGCTGGCGCCCATCTCAGAAATGTTTTTATGTGATTTTAAAATACAAACTGATATGTTCTACTTGGATTTCAGTAAGGCTTTTGGCTTGTGCCGCACAGGAGATTACTTAAAAAAAAAATTGAGAATCTAGTGATCAGTGGCCTAACACTGTACTGGATAGCTGCCGTTCTCAGAGCAAGAAGGAAACGAATATTGTTAAGAAATGGAATTTCAAGGTAGTACACAGTAACTAGTGGGATACCTGAGGGTTATATACTGGGATAGATCTTGTTTTAACTTTGTCAATTATATTCCAGACTGTCTCATCCAATTTGAAATCCTTTGCTGACTAAGAAACCCAAGAAAGATATATAAACTTTCATTTTATACAAGAATTTAAATAAGCCACTTTAAATTGATTAAATGTGTAGTGTTATGTATGTATGTATGTATTTATTTATTTATTTATTTTTTTTTTTGGGGGGGGGGTATGCATACACATTTAATGAAGAGTACTTACAATCAGCTCTCCCTGTGCTTGCATGGGTTTCCTCATGAAAATCCGGTCCCTCCCACAGTCTAAAGATACATTAGCACATCAGGCTAATTGTCTGTTCCAAATTGACCCTAGATGTGAGTGTGAATAGGCATGTGTGTTGCCCTGCAAAGGTCTGGGGAGATTAAATGGTGCTTCGCTGGCTTATAAAAGAAAAAAGTACTGACATTACACCAATCAGTTGTTTAACCAAGATTGGAATTCACTAGCCCTGCTGGAAACCTTTAGCTAAAGAGGACAGACTCTCATTTAAAAAAATGTGCTTGCTTATCCCTTTATCACAAATAAATTGAACTGGAGTCTTTGAAAGAAAAACACAAGGAATTTGTAACCAAGACTTCAAATATCGGCAAGGTTTTAACTGGTGTGCACCATATCTGTTCAAAGTCACGTCAAAAGAATAAGAGAATCCTTGAAGTTGTACCAGAAATCTTGCAAATGTAAGGTTGCAAAAAACTTATCAAATGAGTCATTGAGAATAATAAGCTTAAGTGAGAAAATTGTTATGGCACCATCAGTGGATACCTACAAAAAGAGGAGAGCAGCCCTTAGTGGAAGCGCTGCTAATCAACATGTATATAAGTAAATAAGTATACAATTTTCTTTTTACTATCACTCAATAAGACAAATTATAAAATGAAGCCACAGAAAAAAAATTATGATGACATAGCATTAGCACATTCAGAGCAAACATAGGTCAGGGGAATCAGCCTGAGTGCAAGAACATGAATTATAGTCTGATAAGGATTTGACAACACAATCAAACAGAGGTGTAATAAACTACTCATTTCAAAGTGTACATGTGAGCCTAATTACAACACATGACAAGCAGATTCAGAGAAGCAAGTACTAGGTTAACTATTCCTTTTTTTACCGTAAGCATTGGCCAATTCATGTCATCAGGCACGTAGTCTGACCCACCTCAGTTCTTAAGCCTTGCCCCAACACACGTTTCCCTCAGTTGACAGGATACATTGCTTTGAAATTAAAATAATCGAAGAAAACAAACACAATTGCAATCTTATGGTAGAAGTATTACAATTCTACAAAGGATATGATGGCAAGGCAAATGCGGCTTTGCTTTTTATTAAATGTCTGCATATTTCTAACAATGAGTAAAACATCATTAAGGTATGCTTTTAAAAGTTATTTCTCTATAATGTGGGTATGTATTTATATATGTATATATAGTTTTTTTTTTTATATTTCTACAGTCAACCTTCAATTAATGTTTCTCTTCCTGGTTGGAGACCAAATGCAGGTTAGAATTTGACCTTTATAGTCTCTTGTTCTCTATCTGATATGTTTGCTGTAAGACCACTGTAGGTTCACAGATTCACTTAACACAGGCATGTAATTTGGTCACAGATCTGTGAAAATTTGCATATTGAAAATAAAATTTGACACCACCGTGAATCATCTAAATTCGAGGATGAAAAAAATTGGCGGTGGTTTGGGGGTGTTTAGGGGGCTGTGTTATATGGTATTGCCCGCTTTTGTACATATAGCCTACATGTATAAACAGCGGAATACAATGCAATTTTTGCAAGGCCTTTTTACTTTTTATCGGAATTCCTCGAGAAAACATGTTACGAATGGATTCACATTAATTAAGGCAGCTTTTAATTATTGTATCATGAAAGTTATATCACATAAACAGTTGACAGCTGAGACTTGCTTCCAATCGCACCGCTTTAAGATGGCGGATTGCACGCTTCCGATTGACGTGCCGAAATGGACCACTTTCGAATCTCTCGTTATACCTAGAGAGGCCACACGTGCCGCAATGTGTAAGGTCGCGGAGCACAGAAATTTGAATTGATATTAAACTTTAGATAAATGGCAAAGATTATTGGGGCAGCCTTAGCCTAATGGATAGAGAAGTGGCTTTGGGACCGAAAGGTTGCTGGTTCGATTCCTGAACCAGCAGGAAAAATGTGTGGCAGTGGGGGGTGAGCTGCACCTTCCCTTTCTCCACCTTTATGGGTGAAGTGGCATTTAGCAAGAACCTAACTCCAAACTGCTCTCCGGACACCCCATTGTGTGTGGCAGCCCACTGCTCCAAGTGTGTGCTCACTGGATGGGTTATATGCAGAGGCAATAATTTCTCTTGCAGGATTAATACAGTATAGCAAAATCAAAATTATTAACAGGAAACAAGACATGGCTAGGGAGGTGGACAGTGAGTGCCGGATTAAGTGCCACTGGGAGAGGTGGGCGAAACATATGAACATTTCGCATGACAACCATCCACTACAGTTAGAGAATTTTATCAGAAGCTTGATGTGGCTGGAAAAAGCAAGATGTACATTATGCAAGGAGGAGACAAAATATGATGGACAGAGGGTGCCAGTCGCTCATAAACCACATCAAGACTAAAGGCCATGCCAAAAAAAATTGTACGAGAAACTGTCTAATTATCTAATTAACCAACATTTTTTTTTTCCTCTCTGACTCCCATGGTCGATCGCAAAGCACATATAGAGGCAAGACCGTAAGAAAAAGAGTCATTTATTTGCTACAAAATAAATAAATTTGTTTCATTATTTATAATGCTTTGTAAATCGATACTTTGAAGTGCCCAAAAGGTTTTAACTGACTATACATTACTTGAGGAATTTTAAGTGTTAATGCTCACCAAATTGCACCATTTCTACCCTAATAATTGCAAAAGTTCTGATTTGTGGGTGCTATGCACCAGTTGAAAAATGTACTTATTTTGAAATTTGACAGTGACATGCCTGATAACAGGAAAAAAAGTTAGTCATACTTGGTTTCTCCATTCATCTCTTAATATTCTTCTCAATTGCTTGTATTTTTTCTAGATTATATTACAAAGTGTGATTTTGACAGTGATCAGTCTCCATTCTGTAACTGGAATACACAAGGGTTAATCAGAAGCCAAGCTGGACATGGTAATTTATTTCAAAAATATATATTTTTGATATTTTTATTATTATGAATAATTATTATTATTGTTTTGGGTGGTGTTTCTGTGTGGACTTTGCATGTTCTCCACGTGCTTGCATGGGTTTTCTTTGGGTACTCCAGTTTCCTTCCACAGTCCAAAAACATGTACAGTAGGCTAATTGGCTGTTCCAAATCCCTAGGTGTGAGTGTTGGCCCTGTGATGGCCTGGCAAGCTGTCCAGGGTATACCCTGCCCTCGCCTTGAGTCAGATGGGCGCCAGCCCCGACCTAGGATAAAGCAGCTTAGAAAATGAATGAATGATTTTTTTTTCAAATGGTTTATATTTCCATGCAAAATAATCAAGACATGCTGAATAACAAAAACTACTTAATATAATTTAGTTGATTTAGTGTTTAAAATCAGGTTAACAGATGAAGCAAAAGACTGGGTAATAACTTTTAATAATAAATCATTAATAGATTTGAACAAATCTGCAAGTTTACTTATCATTAAAATAGTACCGGTATTGGTCATCCTTACAGCCTAATTTGTGTGTAATATAAGATGTTTAAGCAATATAGAGCTTATTTTAACATAAATGACCATAGGAAGCACTGTACTTGGCAATTTTATCCTGTCGATTACTAGCGGGGGCTGAACCAATGCAGAGCCTAATTTTCTGTTAATTTCCTAATGTTCTGTTAATTTCATAGAATTAATACAGACTAATAAATTTCAAAAAAAAAAATCCTTTATTTTGGGCATTTTGGGTCTATAAACAAACCCACTAATGTTGATTCTCCAGGTATTCAACTCACCTAAAGAAGGGCAATTTTACTGCTTCTTTAATTTGAACAACAGTTTTCATCTGTGCTGATATTACAAAAGGGTTTATCAATGATCAGCTATTTCCTTTAACATGATAACCTTGAATGAAACCATTTGTTTACCGCAGGGAAATTGGGTGGCTGGTATCCTAGAACACATAAAACGGGTTAACTTGAGAGGTGTGTATGAGTAAATTCTGAGCATACTCTGCATATACTAGATAGCGGCTCCATTCTGTCTGATTATTTGAACAGTATTTGTGTAGAAAACACTCAATCTCCTGGTTTAGTCTTTCAGTTTGGCCATTGGATTGAGGATGGTAACCTGACAATAGACTAATGGCAACACCCAGGCAGTCACAGAAGGCATTCCAGAATCTGGATGTGAACTGAGACCCCCTGTCGGAAACAATATCGTCTGGGATGCCATAGAACCTAAAAACCTTATTGAAGACACATTCAGATAACTCCATAGCAGTGGGTAGACTGGGTAAAGGAATTAAACGACACATTGCAGAGAAATGGTCAGTTATCACTAGTATTGTAGTGTTACCTCCTCAGTCAGGTAAGTCTATTATGCAGTCCATGGCTATGTGGGACCAAGGTCTGTTTGCACCGGCAGAGGCTGTAGCATTCCAGAAGGTCTTGTATGTGGACTCCTTGACTAGAGGAGTGTAGTATGTGTGTAGTAGTGTAGTCCAGAAGGTCTTGTATGTGGACTCCTTGACTCCTTGACTCCCAGACTAGACTGGACAGGACAGGACAGGACAAAATCATGGACATCATAGAGGGATGGCCACCAGAAGTTCTTAGAAATCAATTCAGGTGTCTATGTAATTCCAGAATGACCTAAAATGAGATGTGTGAACCCATTGTAGTAGTTGAGAATGGACACTAACAGAAACAGGTTTTATCAGGTGGACAGCCAGATCTGTAATGAGTGCCTCCTGAAGGGAGTCCATCACTTCCCATTGGATTGGGGCAAAAACACAGGGAGACAGGATCGTTTCAGGACTAGACAGATTATTAGGATGGTAAAACTGTCCTGAAAGGGCATCAGCTTTACAATTCTTATGACCTGGAAGACAGGTGATTGTAAAATTGAATTGGGTGAAAAACAGGGCCCACCTGGCTTGCCTAGGATTGAGTCATCTGGCTTGCTGTATGTACTCCATATTCTTGTGGTCAGTGAGGACAACAAAAGGATGAGTAGCTCCCTCCAGCCACTGTCTCCACTCTTCGAGGGCCAGCCTGATAGTCAATAGTTCCCAGTTCCCTACATCATAACTTATTTCGGCATTAGACAGTTTATATGAATAGAAAGCACATTTAAACAACTTAGATGACTTACCCTGCCACTGGGACAAGACTGCTCCTATCCATCACCACTAGTGGACACGATGACCAAATATTCATAATGCCCCCTAGTGGTGATGAAAGCAGTCTTCTATACATCACCCTCATGTATCCAAATTAAATTAAATTGAATTGAATTCTTGCATCCAATTTAGTAAACACACTGGCTTATCGGACTTGTTCTAGCACGGTAGGTATTAAAGGAAATAAAATTGTCAGCTGCTCCTGAATCTACTAATGATGTAAGTGACAGTGAAACCCCTACATAGGAAATAATAGCAGGTACTGAAAATTGCTTTTGTGTGATATTTAAGAAGGCAGAGGTCTTCACCAGAGTTGTGATAATCAACTGTTCCTGCAGGCCAGATGGGTCTCCCTTGCAGGCCAGATGTGTGTCCCCTGCAGGCCAGTTCTGTCTGGAGTTTATTATTCAGGCCATACCAATACATGGTTTGCAAGGATGGTTCATTCCACCCATTTCCTGCTGCCATGGTTCTGAATTTCAGCACAAAGTCTGCAGCAGGCCTACTTCATTGACTAGGCCTAGTTCAGTGATTGCCTAGTGTCCGATCAGCAGCTGGGTGAACAAAAACTTGTAAAAAATGAGTATTGAAGTATGTTTTCAAGCACAGCACAGGTCTATTCTGGTGGTACAGTGCAGTGGCCCAATCTAAGGCCTTGCCTGAGAGCAGAGAAATAACAAAATGCACTTTGTCCACATCAGAGGAGAACATGTGAGGATGACGGTTAATATACAAGGCACACTGCATCATAAATTCCTTGCACTTATCTGGGTTTCCATCATAACACTCAGGCACTGCAATAATCTAAGGTGGTGGATTCATGTTCACTTGTGCAGTTGTTGGAGGGGCAGGAGGTCCATGTTCAGTGTCAGACTGAAGGGGTAGTGGACCTTGAAGTCAACTGAAAACCTCTCCCAACTCATTTTGCCTCTCCTCTTTGTGCTGCAACATCGTTTCAAACTCCTCTGGATCCATGTATTATAATCCTCTGGATCCATGTATTAGGAATGTATTATAAATCTACGGTGGCCGGGAAGTGCAAAACAAAAATACATTTTCAGAAAACAGAAATACAAACGACTGCCTTCTTACGGAAAGGGAATGTACCAAATGCCGGAAGTGATGACATGGGTCACTCAGTCTGTTCTGGCCAGAAGTGTACAAATGTAGTTATTAAACTGTGTTAGGAAATGAATGACTTGTTTTCTAGCTGATATATTTACGTAAGAC
>JAQMYF010040394.1:0-11434 GCA_030014195.1 Neosilurus mollespiculum
TCTGGGTCCTGCCCCCAATTCACGCCTTAAGGAAGCCCGAAACTACTGCTGATTAAGTACCACAACAAGACTACAGAGAGCATGGTGGCATGCTCTTCTCTATGCTAACAAGTGCTGTGCTATAGTGAGCTATGGGCCTTTTTCCCATTTCCTTCTGTTCCTGTGCTAGCACTGCTGAAGCAAACTCTTTTCCGACACGTATAAGTGGAATGGCCTTCCATAGTCTGGACATGCTAATGCAAGTGAAGACAACAAGGCAGCCTTTAGCATATCAAATGCCTTTGCGTTCTCTGTCCATGTCAATTTAGCACTGGATTTTGTTTGGTTTGCTGCCTTCACCATATCTCTTAAGTGGTTGTGTTTTCATAAATCATTAATCCAAGATCTACTAAACCCAAGAAGGATAGCATTAGCTGAACGGTCTGAGGTGTAGGAGCCTTTCAGGCTGCTTCTACATGCTCTGGAGAGATTTTTTGTGTAGTGCCTTCGAGCACTCTAGCTGAGTATTATATCTTTGTTTGGCAGAATTGCAATTTTTCCTTATTACTTTGTGAATAGGCTGCAAGTCAACAAATCATCTACATATTAAAGCAAAGTTGAGGTCATGTCCAGATTAGCCAAGTCTCGTGCTAAAATTAATTGAAAACTGACAGACTCACAATATCCCTGAGGTAGCCTTGTGTATGTATATTGTCGTCCCTCATAGGTGAAGGCAAACAAATTGTGAATCTGGATGCAGTGGAACAATAATAAATGCAGAGCATAGGTCAACCTGGTTTCTACTTTTTCTATTCTCACATTGTCCTATTTATCAGAACAGTCTGTGGTCTTACCTCATCTACTGCTATTTGTTCTGTCTTGAGAAACTTTAGTGATACACTAACTCCTTGTTCTACCTGTGTCCACTTCATTGGCTTACTTGCTTCCTTCACCATTGGCCCTAATTCTTTTGCTTTAAAATTCTGCCTGATCAGCAGGGAGACATGGGGAGCAGCATCAGAGACTTGTTACCAGTATCTGAGTTGTGGTTGTAGTTGGATTGTAGCAGCAACCCCTTGGGGTCCTGTAATATTCAGTTTTCAAGGAGTACTTTGTTGATGCCACCAGTTCATCCCGCATGGCTTCATACTCATTCAGTCCTTTATCATATGTCATTGTTTCATGAATCAGTGCAGTTCCATGGTTCTCTGCTCGGTTGACAATCAGGTCGTATTTTGCTCAGCCAAGGTTTCCATTTTTTATATAAATATCTTACTCTGCTTTGTGAGTTGTTTAGTTCCAGCCAGTACACCTTGTCCATTACACATTTTTCCAATTGTTTCCATTATGAGATTGCTGGATCAAATATTCTGGGAGCTGTAACCATACTCCTGTTTATCCACAGGTGTATTTTAGCTTCTATCTTACAGAATACATCTTTGCCAAATAAATTTGCTGGGGTAGCTGGTGAATATGACAGTGGTGCTTGCAGTTAGTCCTTGTATAATTTACTCTTGAGACAGTAATTTGCAAAGTCTGTGTTTTCTCTGAAAAGCATACTGTTTTTATTGTTTTATTAGAGGGGGAGCTTTGAGCCTTCTTTTCCTATAATCGTGTATGTTGCACATGCATCAACCAGGAATGATGAATAAATGTCTTCCCACCATTATGGAGACAGTGGATTCTTGAGCATGGTGCAACGAGATTGTATACTGCATTAGCTCCCCCTCTGGCTTCTCTGGGCTTCTTTACATGCCACTCAGGGGAGGGAGGTCCCATAAGACCTTCTCCAGAGGTTATTGGGGTGGTTGGCTAGGTCCCATTCAGGGTCCCGTTCAGTTCCCCGCACCCTTGCCATCCTTGATTTTGCAGGGGGCCATTCTTTGGGTGTGTAATCTGTCCTTCCTGTTAGTAGGCATATGGACAGTCTTGTTTCGTAAGATTCAGATCTTGTCATATCCAATATTCTTCTCTTCTCCCTTGGTTCATTGGAGCTATTCCTCTTGAGGATTGTTGCCATGATCCTTGCCCTTGTCCCTGGCCCCATCCTCAGTTCTGAGGTGGGTATTGTTGGACTGGGGGTACATTGGCATGGGTGGAGGACCATAATAGGTTAGTTTGCCTGCTGTGGTGGATATGTTGGCATGGCTTGCACTATGGCTATGGCACTGTGGGTGCAAGTTGTCATTGGCTGTGCCACCAATACTGCTGTCTGCTTTGCTGTGTTTTTTCTTTTCAACATTTTCCTGTTTGATGTGGGCCAGCTCACTCAGCTGGGAGTTATAGAGCTGCATCACCAGTTTTTCTGCCACTGTCACATCACCTTACAAATACGGCTTTTACCCTCGATAATCTGGCCTCGTGGCTCATGACTGCCACCAGAGGCTTCAGTGCCAGGCCTCTACACCACATTTGCCCCACTGAATATGCCAAGGGCATGAGCCAGGAACCCCAAATTTGGCACTTATGCTCCCTCGTCACCTTATCATCCATGCCAAATATCAACACTGTGCCACCATCTGGTGAATTTTGCCAATTTTTAAAAAAAAAAATCATTGTAGGCAATAAAGGTCAATGGCCTTCAAATATAGGCTTCTACACATTTGCCCCAGTGGATCGGCCAAGGGAATGAGCCAGGGACCCCAAATTTGGCACTCACACTCCCTCGTGTCACCACATCATCCATGCCAAATTTCAAGACCGTGGTGCCATCTGGTCAATTTTGGCAAATTTTTACAAAAATTACTGTAGGCAATGTCAATCAATGGGGATAGTGACCCTGAACCCGAAAAGCCGTAATTCTTAGAGACTCAGAAAATGTTCTGAGAAAGGCCAGAATTGTGAGGTCATGCACCTTACAAATCTGGATTTTAAATCACTTACTGACAGTCCTGAAAATTATGGCCTCCGCAGGCCAGAATCACACCTTACAAGGCCAGAATTTCTCGGTCGCAAACCTTACAAATCTGGCCTCGAACCATTAAAACCACCACTGTAGGGTGGGGAGAACCTGGAAAACACACAGCCAGAGAAGGAGTGAGATTTCCTGGGAACGCTGCCTCCTCGTGCCCTGCTCCTGGTGGCCATCACACCATCTACGGGCCGCCGCGGGCATACCGTGGTGCCCAGCCGCCCGAAATTTGGCGGGTCTCCTCGGCCACCCGGGACCCTTCTGCCTGCCGAGTTTCATTGCTCTCAGACGTTCCGGTGCCACCCGGCCGAAAAATCACCTCCTGACCTCTGAAAGAGGGTTGGGAGGCATATTTTCTTTGGGTGCCTGCCCCCCAAAACGTGGCACCCATCTGCTTTTTGGATATCTGGTAGTGAGGCCCCACGGCTTGCGGGCCCTATGTTTTGGCGTGCCTGGCTCGCCCGGTTCTCCTGGCACCCACTGCCCCCCATCCCCCCACTCGGCGAGCGTGCCCTCCGGGCACCAGAGATGCCGTACGTATACCCTCCGGACCCTGCCCCTCTCTGGTGAATTTTGCAAAATTGTTACCCGACCCCGGGTCCACCGGATGCCTTCTCATCCCCTCGGAACCCGTGGAGGCCGTCATTCTGAGGGAGCCAGACCGATGGTTGGCAAAAAGCCAGAATTGTAAGGTGACCTTGCAAATCTGGCTTTTCACCTTACATTTCTGGCCTCGGACGGTGTTGACTTATGACTGTGACCCCTAGTGGCCAAAAGGTGGAACTGCAAGAAAAATAAAAGCCGTAATTTCTCCTTAGGATCCTGGCCGAGTCCCTAATTTTCCCTTACTATCCCTAATTAGGGTTAGGGTTTAAGGTTAGGGGTTAGGGGTTAGGGTTTATGGTTAGGGTTGGGGTTGGGGTTTAGGGTTAGGGTTTAGGGTTAGGGTTAATTTTATGCTTATTGTGCATTTATTGTGCTTATTCCATAAAAAAACAACAACGCACAAAAATGCATAAAATTCACAATAACACTCAATGACCACAGAAATGCACAAAAATGCTTAAAAACACACAATGACCACAAAATGCACGAAATTGCACGACAATGCACAATAAGCACAAAAATTCACAAATATCAAAAAATGCACGAAATTGCACAAAAACGCACAATAATGCAAAATAAGCACAAAAATGCACAAAAACACAAAATTCACAAAAATGCATGAAATTGCAAAAAAAAAAAAAATGCATAATAAGCACAAAAATGCAAAATAAGCACAAAAATGCACAAAATTCACAAAAATGCATGAAATTGCCAAAAAAAATGCACAATAAGCACAAAAATGCACGAAATAACACAAATATGCACAAAATTCACAAAAATGCATGAAATTGCAAAAAAAATGCACAATAAGCACAAAAATGCACAATGACCTCAAAAATACACGAAACCACACAATAGGCACAAAAATGCATGAGACTCACAACACGCACAATAAGCATAAAAAATGCACGAAATTGCGCAAATATGCACAAAAACACACAATGACCTCAAAAGTACACGAAATAGCACAAAATTGCCAAAAACAGACCCAAACACCCAAAAATGCACAAAAACACAGTGACTAAAAAATGCAGAAAATCGCACAATAAGTATATCACACAATGACCACAAAAATGCACGAGAATGCAAAAAACGCACAATAAGCATAATGAATGCACAATGACCACAAAAATGCACCCAAACACAGATACACGCACAGAAATGCACAAAAACGCACAAAAGCCACACAATAAGAATTAAAATGCACTAAAACACCCAATGACTACAGAAATGTACGGAATGCACAAAAATCACAAATCAACATCAAGCATAAAAAATACAACAATGCAAGAAATTGCACAAAAACGCACAAAAACACACATTGACCACAAAATGCACGAAATTGAAAAAAAACCACAATAGTGCACCCAAACACAAACACACAATTAGCACATAAACACACAAAAATGGACAACACACAATAAGCATGAAATGCACAAAATCACACAATGACCACAAAAATGCACAAAATTGCACAAAGACACACAAACAGCACAACATTTCATGCATTTTTGTGGTCATTGGATGTTTTTGTGCATTTTTGTGCTCATTGTGCATTTTTGTGAGTTTTCATGCATTTCTGCACATTTTTGTGTGTATGTGTGCATTTTTGTGCATATTGTGCGTTTTTGTGTTTGGGTGCGTATTTTTGTGCTATTTCTTGCATTTTTGTGTTTTTGTCCATTTCTTTTGCTTATTGTGTGTGGTTGTGCATTCTTGTGTGCGTTTTATGAATTTTTGTTCATATTTGTGTGCATTTGTGCATTTTTGTGTTTTTTGTGCATTTTAGTGCTTATGGTGCGTTTTTGTGTGTTTGGGTGAGTTGTTGTGCATGTCTGTTCTTTTTCATGCATTTTTGTTGTCATTGTGCATGAAAAACACAAAAATGCACAAATACACATAACAACAGACATTCTTACAAAGATCCATACCAAGGCACAATCACACAAAAATGCAGCAAAACACACAATAAGCACAAATATGCACAAAAAGACACAATAAGCATAAAATGCACACAATGACTACAAAAACGCATGAAATTTCACAAACACGCACAAAAACACACAAAGACCTCTAAAGTACACGAAATATCACAAAATTGCCAAAAACAGTCCCAAACACCCAAAAATGCGCACAATAAGCATAAAATTCCCAAAAACACATAATAGTGCAAGGAATTGCACAAAAACTCAATATAAGCACAGAAATGCTGAAAAAAACCCAAAAGTAGCACAAAAAAGCACAAAAAGGCACAAACATGCACAAAAACGCACAATAATAATAAAAATGCACAAACACACCCAATGACTACAGAAATGCACGGAATGCACAAAACACACAATGAGATCAAAAATGAACTTAAAGCACGCACCCAAACACACAAAAACGCACAATATGCAAAAAAATGCACTACAACCATAAAAATGCACAAAAACACACATTGACCACAAAATGCACGAAATTGCAAAAAAATATACAATAATGCACCCAAACACAGAAACACACAATTAACACAAAAACGCACAAAAATGGACAAAAACACACAATGACCACAAAAATGCACGAAATTGCACAAAAACACACAATCAGCACAAAATGTCAGACATTTTTGTGGTCATTGGATGTTTTGTGCATTATTGTGCGTTTTTGTGCATTATTGTGATCATTGTGCGTTTTTGTGTGTATGTGTGCATTTTTGTGCAGTGTTGTACATTTTTGTGTGTTTGGGTGCATTTGGGGGCATTTTTGTGCACATTGTACGTTTTTGTGTTTTTGGGTGAATTTTCGGGCAATTTCATGCATTTTTGTGTTTTTGTGCATTTTTGTGCCTATGGTGCGTTTGTATGCATATTTGCCTTTTGTGTGTTTGGGTGCATTTTGGGCCATTTTTGTGCTTATTGTGCATTTTTGTGTTTGTGTGTGTTTTTGTGAATTTTTGTGCTATTTCTTGCATTTTTGTGTTTTTGTGCATTTTTATGCTTATTGTGCGTGGCTGTGCATTTTTGTGCATGTTTTTGTGCGTTTTCTGAACTTTTTTTTCATATTTGTGTGTATTTGTGCGTTTTTGTGCATATTGTGCGTCTTTGTGTTTTTGCGTTCAATTTTTTGCAATTTCATGCATTTTTGTGGTCATTGGGTGTTTTTGTGCATATTTTTGTGCTACTGTATTTCTTGCATTTTTGTGTTTTTGTGCATTTTTTTGCTTGTTGTGCGTTTTTGTGCATGTTTTTGTGCGTTTTGTGAATTTTATTTCATATTTGTGTGTATTTGTGCGTTTTTGTGGTTTTTGTGCATATTGTGCGTCTTTGTGTTTTTGGGTGCACTTTTTGGCAATTTCATGCATTTTTGAGGTCATTGGGTGTTTTTGTGCATATTTGTGCTAATTGTGCATTTTTGTGCTTATGGTGCGTTTTTGTGTGTATGTGTGCATCTTTGTGCAGTGTTGTACATTTTTGTGTTGGGTGCATTTTTCTGTGTTCTTGTGCATTTTTGTGGTATATCGTGCATTTTTGTGGTTTTGTGTGCATTTTTGTATGTTTTTGTGCATTTTTGTGTGTTTGGGTGCCTTTTTGTTTTATTTTAGGCAGTTTTGTGCTCATAGTGTGCATTCTTGTGCTTATTGTGCGGTTTTGTGTTTTTGTGCTTACTGTGCATTTTGGTGCTATTTTATGCATTTTTGTGTTTATGTGCATTGTTGTGCGCTTTTGTGTGTTTGGGTGCGTTTTTAGGCAATTTCGTGCATTTTTGAGGTCATTGAGTATTTTTGTGAAATTTAATATACAGGCTAAAATTTATATACAGGTGCAGTTGTGACAATATCGAGGGGGTTGTAAGTAGGGTTTGCCAACTGTCCCTTGAAAAATAGAATCGTCCCATACAAAGATCGAACATAAGTAGAATGACGATGATGACGCTGAGTTAAGTTAAAGTTAACGTTAAGTTAATGCAAATTTAGAAAATATTATATAATAACCCTACTTTACAGCCGTTACTTTAAGGCCATTTTTATGCGTTTAGAGCGAGATCACTGGTCCATTGCGCACAAAAATTTCTCCACATTTTGGGGGGCTTTAAATTTATATGTAGTGGAGATGATGAGAAATTCATAGCAATTTTACATTGTGGAACTCTGAAACTGTTCTACTGTTGTAGACACCATTTCGGCAGATTGCTGAAGCTCTGCCCACATGCCCTTTTTATTCCCAAAAACTGATCTCTCACCAATTAATCAAATTAGTTAATGTACCTCTAACTGTTTTAGGAACTCATTCCAGTCTTTTGTTGCCTCTTCCCAACTTTTTTGAGACGTGTTGCTGCCATCAAATTGAAAATAAGCTAAGTAGGTAATTTTTTTAGTAAAATGTCTTATTTTCAAAATTCAGTATAATTTTTTATTATCTGTTGTGAATAAATTATAGGTTCATGAGATTTGTAAATCACTACGTTCTGTTTTTATTTACATTTTACCCAGCAAGCATCTCAACAAATTTGGGGTTATATGGTGTTATGGATATCTTTTTTTATTTTTTTATTTTTTTTAGAATCAGAATATGTCAGAGGATGGAGAAAAGTTGTAATGAAAAATGTATGACATTTTAAAATTATTTATTTATTTTAGGTTTCAGATCAGATTTTTTTTCAGTGGAAAACAAGGAACTAAATAATGTGTGTGTTTATAATAAGTGATTCAGCTTTCAAGTGACTAGTGCTCTTTTAGAACTCAATCTACTTAGTAAATTCCAGCATAAAATTGATTAATTCAGAGTATATTTAAGCTCACTGGACCCAAATATACTCTGAAAGAGTTAATTCTACTCTGCAAATGTTACTGTGTATAAACTTGATTTTTATGTCTTTTTATACGATTTTTGCTGATACACTTCTCGTCCTCCTTGTTAAGATCTTAACATGTATGTTCTGTATCAAATAAATGTTTTTTCATGATACATTTTTTTTGTTCTTTTGTTTGTTTGTTTTTTCAGTGACTGTGAGACAAAAATGGACACAAAGCCACTTTTCCAGAGGCTAGGTATTAGTATATGAACCTTTTTTACATTTATTTTTGCCTATGGCATTATGGCCTTAGGCATTTATGGTCTGTTCTGTCTTCATTTACTGGTCCAGAGTGTTTTTGCCTTTGTGGCGCACTGGCAGATGCAAACCAGACATTACACTTGTTCCTACACAAAGCCCATTTATTTTACCATCTCTGCTTACCAGGAAGATCCAAAGTACCTGCGGGACTGCTTACGGCCAGTTAAAGCAATCCATTATTCCCCAATGTTACACAGGATTGTCATGATAATACATGGTAATAGAGAACAATAGAGAAAATAGAGACCGCTACATGATGGAGATGTTGCAGGATCCTAGCTGCTATGTATGGCAGAACAATTACCACACAAATTGAGCCAGTGTGGGTCCTCAGGAAGATACACAGCACAGGGAAGTGAAAGAGATTATTAGAACCCAATAGTGTGTTTTCATTATGCAAAATTGGGGATGAAAGAGAGATGTAATATACACAGCATTCAAGGCACTGGGATCTTCAGTGGACTACATTCAGGTATGTTTCAAGTGTCTAGATAAGTTTATGTAAATAATCGATTTTACACAGAATGAGTGCTATATTGTCACTTCGCTCTCTAGTAGAAAACATGATCTTTTCTCTTTTTTCACTTTTTTTTTTTACTGCATTCTCTCCCTTAGGTGTGTAATTCCGATGCAAGCTAGATCCTTTTCAACAGTAGAACTGGTGAAGGTGCTTGAGAGTAACACTAAATATGGTGTTGTGGGAGGCGATGTGACGATCCCTAAACTAAAAGACTCCTACCGCTTTATGAGCAGTCTGCAGTACTGGATGGCTTTTAATGTTAAGAGATCATGTGTCTCTTGTATAAGTGGCCCCTTAGGTAAATGCAAAGGATTGTGTAAGCTATATATTTAGTAATGGGTACCAAGTAATTATATAATTAATTAAAGCCATTCAGATTTGAAGAACACTTTTTAAATACAAAATTAAGCATTGTACCTGTTAACAGTAAATTCAAATTATAAGGATGATAATACAACTCATATTTTGGCTTCATTGTATTCCTTGCTTTTTTTTTCGGGTCTGTATAGGCCTATTGACCTATATGACCTATTGCAACAGTTTTTCGAAGCTTGGTACAGTCAAATATTTCTTGGCACACATTGCACTTTGCAAGTAAGTATTGTACTTGATCTCTTGCTTTCATTAGACACTTGGTTGCATGAAATGTACACATAAATCTGTGAAATACATACAATAATTCAACAGTAATATAATTTTTCTTGTCTTATCAGATACACAGCCCGCTCAAAGTTATTTCTGTGTTGGTTGAATCAACAGATGCAACAGAAAAAGTAATATTTTTGTGAGTGGCCCTACAATGGCATGTAGTGGCACAAGCATAATCTTTGGATGACCTATGAGACAATTGTGTCTGGAATATTTTCATTCTTTGTCACAGCCACCGTGATCCAACTGTTCTGAATAGGTTCACTGTGGAACATCTTGTTGGTCCTTTGCTGCATTCAACTAATTGGGTTGATTAAGGCAGCTTATGCCTGCAGCTTGCCACAAAACATATTGATAGTTTGGCAATGGGTAAGGATAAGACTTAAAATTTGGGGACCCAATTAGGTTTGTTGCTAAGGTCTTTCGGAAGGTAGCTCTCCAGAAACATGTTTGAGCTCCCCTGGTTAATAACATTAATATAATTTGTAAATCATCTTGTAATATGAAAAATTTCCACAATAATATACAATTTATATATTACACATTATATTATGCAAAATTTTCAAAAGTTTAAATTACTTGAATTACTGATATAATGGTCATATACTATTTCTAATTTTGCACGTTTGTAGTATATGCTGCACCCTATTTTCCCTTCTGCCTCAGTCCTATACAACAAAGACAACAAAGACAAAAGGGATTAAAATTAGTCTAGTATTTCTTTAGCTTGCTTATAACTGGCAGCTGCAAAAAAGTACATAAAATGTAACTCTAAGGGACAAACAAGCATTTCAAAATAAACTGCTTGTTTTCACCACTGACAGATGCATAATTTCATCAGAAGTTGATGACATGTTATCGCGGAATGTTTTGTTTTATTTTGAAGTTTTCAGGTTTTTTTTTTTAAATAACCCAAATTTGTCCCTGAACTGTTTGCAGAGCTCCTTGGTCTTCATAGTGTTGCTTGTTTGGTGCTACCTCTTAATTAGTGTTGCTGCACACTCTGGACCCCTACAGAACATTTACAAATGCACACACCCCTTTTCTGTTTTTTTTTTCTTTTTTTTTCTTTTTTTAATTTTTAAAAAACATTTTTGTTCACTAATTTGGATTATTTTGAGTCTAATTCACTAATTTGGACTGATTTGATCATGTCTACCACATAAAATGTGTGAGTACTAGGGAAAAGGTCTGCTGACACAAGAACTCTATGTAAATACTCTTTATTATACATTCATATATTTTCTGAACCACTTAATTCTAAGTAGGGTCACGGGGAGGCTGGCACCCATCTCAGCCTACTCTGGGCAAGGGCACCAAGCATGATGAGAATATTCAGAAAAATGCATGGCATGAATTACATATAACTCTGATTTTACTCGGCCTATCAACACCATTTAAAACTGGTGCATAGTTTGACGTCTGCACTTCTGACACAAGTTGCAACAGAGACTTGGCAAGACTACGATTTCCTGTTACATCATCTTAAATCGGTCATGTGATTTGAGCGCGCTGCGATCAGAACATGATGTACGCAATTTTCGCCATTGTAATTTAGCTAACTGAACACATTATCTGAGCAGGTGTTGGATTATATCTTTATTTATGAAATTATATTATTTATTATATTATATTATATTATTCATTGTAAGAATGTCTTCATTATTTTTCTGTCT
>JAQMYF010040395.1:0-11429 GCA_030014195.1 Neosilurus mollespiculum
CTCTTTCACCCTCTCCCTCTCTCCCGCCCTCTCTCTCTCTCTCTCTCTCTCACCCTCTCACCCTCTCTCTCTCCCTCTCTCTCTCTCTCTCTGTAGGCTCAGTTGTATCTGGGTGTGTTGTTCTCTCAGGATCCAGATACTGATGGAAGAAAATCCGTCCTGTATTTCAGAATGGCAGCAGAGAGTGGAGTGAGTGACACACACACACACACACACACACACACACACAGACACAGACAGACAGACAGACTGGTAGAGCACTCATATAACAGAAACAGCTTTTTTGCCTGCTGACATCCCATAATATTCAATTATTTATTATCTGTTGCTATAAACGACACATAACACACTATACACTGTATCAGGATTTAGACTGATTTTTGTTCAAGTGCTATGAGGCCTGGCGTCTGAATGAACTGAATGTGTGTGTGTGTGTGTGTGTGTGTGTGTGTGTGTGTGTGTGTGTGTGTGTGTGTAGGACAGTACCGCTCTGCTGTTTCTTGGTCAGTGTTATGAGAGAGGGTTCGGAGTTCCTCGGTGTTACACAACTGCATTGTGCTACTACGAGAAAGCAGCAGCAAAAGGAAACCAGCAGGCCAAGAATAAACTTGACCTGCATAAACGAGAAGGTGAGCGCGCACACACACACACACACACACACACACACACACACACACACACAGACAGACACACCTTGGTGCTGATATAAACATGTTTTTCCTCCCAGCCCAGTTCTCATGTAGTTCATTGAGGTCAATGCCCCTATTTATGACTTTTTTGTGCCTTTCATGACCTTCCGTCTGTTTGGGAGTAACTAACCTAACACCTCAGCATGAAAACATCCCCTATCTCCCCTCCAGCCAATCAGCAACTGGCTGTGTTTTGTTTTGTGTGCTGCTTGTTGCTGATTGGATGGAATAGTGTTGTGTAGCTCACACTGAGCCAATTTACATTTCATTAATTTGTATGAGTTTCAAGCTGCATGCCTGAAGTTTGTGTGTGTGCGTGTTACCCTGTGATGGACTGGCGAGCTGTTCAGGGTGTACCCTGCCTTCGCATGTGTCATGTGTAAATCAGCTCTGATTTAAGCACAGCAGTGAGCATGAAAATTTAATACTAAGTAATCAATCAGTAATAACACACAGCCATTTGTTTGTTGCTACTGCATGGACTGCCTGACCAATTAGTCATCCATTTATATGGCGCCGTTTCTTTTGTTGCTGTCGATTGATTCATTTTATTGGGAGCTCGACAGGAAAGTGAATGTAATCCAAATGTACAGGATTGTATAAACGCTGGATGATGTCATTGAGGCCTGTTGTGTGGGAATTATATGTATTACTTTATAATATATTCATTCTAGCCCCGCCCTGTTATATAATTACACTGACCAATAATCCTCTCTCTCTTTAGTCTTGCGCTCTATCCATTCCGCTCCTTGTCTCTCCGTTCTGGGTCGTCTTCCTTCGAGCCCCGTGTTTCCTCCGGCGCCAAACGCAAACCCACAGACGGAGTCGCCGACTCAGCAACTTCCTCATTCATGGAGTACAGGCAATCTCGTAGCCCCGCCCACTTTCAATGCTCACACAATTAGTGCTGACCGCAGGAGTGGAGGCTGGATTGTAGGGGTGGGATAACTTATATATATACACACACACACACACACACACACACACATACACACACTTAAACTGTCAATCAACTGTCAATCACAAGAACAAACAGACTCTGATGGAGCTCTAGTAAGGGCATAGTCTTTGTGAAATGTTCTCAGCCAATCAGAGTTAAGCTAGAATGTTTAGGGCATTGTTATTGGGGAGAGAACGAGGCATGTTTTTAAAAGCTAAAAGTGTGTGTATCTACACAATATATATTTTGCACACATTCTAAGTTTTTTGCGTTAGCCTATCAGACTTTGTTCTTCTTTGATGTCTGGTGTGATGTCGGTGTTACACGTCACTGATGATATAAGATGCTATAAGCGCTGCGGCCTCCCCCTCCCCCAGGCTCCGCCTTTCAGTAACAGTCTGTGAAACCACACCCATTTTCATACACATGCTGATCAAGACGCAAGAGTTGATGCTCCCCTGCCCTCCACACGCTCTCCCTACTACCCACCCACCCTGGGGGGTGGGGCTACACTTTAAATACATTAACCTTCTGAATCCTGTGCAAAAATAAGTGATACACACTAGTCAAAAGTTTGAACTTCATAACCCCCGACTTCTGATTGCACTTCAATTGAAAAATTATTATAAGATGTAAAGTTTGAGCCAAAATACATTCATGTGCCTTGATTAAAACCCACCCAAGTGCATCTTTATTGTATTCAGAATAATGTACTGAGACTTTAACTGTGTATCTGTTTTCTTTTGTTTGTTTACTGAGATCATGAATGTACTGTGTAACGCACACACTTTACTGTTTAATAAAGCATCTTTTCTATCAGGGGACTCGGCTGCTTTTATTTATTTGTGGACAGGTTTGTGTCTGGAATTTAATTATTAAAGTAGGTAATAATGTGAAATGTCAAGGGAGTGAATTTGCTTCGTTCACTACATTATAAGACATGAATAAGAATAATATTCACTAATAATAATAAGAATAATATTCACTAATAATAATAATAATATTCACTTATAATAATAATATTCACTAATAATAATATTCACTAATAATAATAATAATATTCACTTCTAATAATAATCACTAATAATAATATTCACTTCTAATAATAATATTCACTAATAATAACATTCAATAATAATAATAATAATAATATTCACTAATAATAATAATAATATTCACTAATAATAATATAATATTCACTTATAATAATAATATTCACTAATAATAATAATATTCATTTATAATAATAATATTCACTTATAATATTCATTTATATTAATAATATACGGTATATTAATATTAAATATTACTGTAAGAAAAGAAGGAATAAAAAGTGATAAGGAAGAATAGAACACAGGACTAATATTGTACAGTTATAGTTTAAACTAAATGATTATGTATAATTAATATATAATCATATTTTATTTCAATATTTTATTAACACAAATATAAATATCTATGTTATAATACAGTTAGAAGGTTTATTATTATGCAGAAAGTAAATAATAACACAACCTTCCTTAACCACGTTCATGCAGTGATTTAACTCGATGATGTCATTCGCTCAGCTGTGCGCGCGCCCTGCGCTCGGCGCGCTGATTGGTCTCTTCGGGAGCGAGCATGAAGGGTGCGTTTCTCCGATACGGAAAGCCAAAGAGCTCAAACGCGCTGCAAATTTTGGCCAGTGAGTTTTCAGGGGTGGAAACATGGAGCTGCCATACTGTGATTTATCTGAACGCAGTAATGATATTATATGGAATGATTCTTATGCATGTGAGTAAAGGTTCACTGGATTAGATTGAACTTTACAATTTACATTCATGAGATATAATAATAATTATATATCTACATCTATATATATATATATATATATATATATATATATATATATATATGTGTGTGTGTGTATATAAACTTGAAACACTGTCCAATGTGTTCAGTAATTACGGTGGTAATATGTTGCTGTTTGTTCTACATTTTTCTTATTACTAAGAGAAGCTACCACTTTTTATTTGCTGAACTGTTTCATCCTTTATTAGGGCCGCAGGGAGGCTGGAGCCCTGAATAGCTCGCCGATCTCTCACAGGGCCAACTTGTACACAACCGTGTTAATATGGAACCGCCAGTTATCCTAAAATGCATGTCTTTGGACTGTGGGAGGAAACCAGAGAACGAGGAAGAAACCCACCAACACGTGGGGAGAACTGACTCCACACAGAACCACCCAAGCCCAGGACTCGAACCCAGAACCTCCTTGCTGTGACCACGGCGCGACTGTGCCAGTATAAGACAGGCATTGTGTAAATGCTATGATAGTGACGTAAGAGTTTTGTTCTCAGGGTTTGTGAGCTTGTTGGTGTTCCATGGTGAGCAGGGAGAAGGAGAGGGAGGAGGAGAGGGAGGAGGAGAGGAGCTCTGATGACTGGGCTTCAAAAGCACACAGACTGCAGCTCCCGGTATTAAGAGCTTGTTGTGGGGACTGATATCTCCACTGTGTCCCTGTGTTGGACTGAGGTGAGTGTTTTTCCTGTTGTGACATGTTGCAGGAGGTGCTGCTGCTGATGGTGATGATGGTGATGATGATGATGATGATGATGATGTCAGGCTGTGGCAGGAGCATGGGGCAGCGCCCGGAGGTCTCCATCGACAACTTTCTGTAGATGATGCTGTGCGATGCTTATTGACACACACACACACACACACACAACAAACACGTCTTAATTAGTTTAAAATGTGCACGTGCATTTGTGTGTGTGTGTGTGTTTCCTTCTTATTGCTGTGTCATGCATCAGAATGAAGTGTAACAGACAGGCCTGCAGTCTCATGGAAAATGCCAGTCAGGTCGCAGCTGATGCGGGTGTGTGTGTGTGTGTGTGTGTGTGTGTGTTGTGTAAGCATGCACAGTAATCATGTGACAACTGTTATAAGCATCAGTGTTGTGTTTTGCACGATTAAAGATCAGGATCCTGGCTTGGAGAATTCATAAATTAAAAATATATACAAATAATAATAATAATAATAATAATAATAATGGGCGGCACGGTGGTGTAGTGGCTGTCAGGTCTGCCTCACAGCAAGAAGGTTCTGGGTTCGAGGGTGTTTCTTGTGGAGTGTGCATGCTCTTCTTGTGTTTGCATTGGTTTCCTCCGGGCACTCCGGTTTCCTCCCACAGTCCAAAGATATGCCTATTAAGCTAATTGGCTGTTCCAAATTGCCCCTGGGTGTGAGCGGTTGTGTGTTTGTTGCCCTAGCGGTTCAGGGTGCACTCCGCTTTCTCTCAGTGTCAGTAGGTTAGGCTCCAACCCCCCCGTGACCTTAATAGGATTAAACGGTTTGGCAGATGGATGGATTATTATTATTATTATTATTATTAATAGAAGTTGCCAGGTTTGGACATGGGCTATTTTTTTCCCAGCTTTGGTTCCTATTTGCAAGAAATGATTCTTATTTTATATATATATATAAAACACACATGCATTTGTTTGCCGAACTGCTTGCACAAAGCCACAGCGTCACAACTTACTGAAGAAAAATCTTTTATCTGTACTGAAGTGCTACTGTATGGAATGCTCGATTCTGATTGGTCGGTTGCTTTTGACTGGTTGTAAAATAAATACACATGCAACTGTTGACACAGCGAACAAACAGTTTTTGGAAGGAGTCTCCAGTGTCGACTGTAAGGTGGGACGTTAGTGTCAGACGACATCATACCACCTGATAACTGATCATTTTCCAATAAGAGCACCCCTCAAGCTTTATTTTAAAAAAATATCACAATATTTATCTAACAAATTGTTCACAGCGATGGATGTTTATAGATTTCTTGTTGTGTTTGTAGCATTTGTAGGCTATTTCGGTGTTCCTGGGCTTTTTGGATTGGCATTAAAGTAGTGTAGAGTTATTATTTCAAGCATTCTTTTTCCTGGAACACGACACTCAGTGGTGCTCCATGAAGACTGGAATATCATGAGAAAGCTTTTGCACCGAGTGGAAGATATTTAGCCCTTCGAACACTTGCGTCCTTAAATGGCGTCCTTCTCTGTTAACTTAATGGCGTTACACGAGTCAGCCAGAGGACCGCTCCATCCTCAGGCCTCTCCCCCAGTGGGGTTAGAGCTCGTCAAGATTTATATCCACCCAGAAGATGCACTTTTAAATCGCCAAATTAATTCGGACTTCCGCTCCGGCATCCGTTTCGGGCGGAAGTGTTTTCTGGTGGTTGTAATTGAAACTGGGTTTTATCATCCTGTCTGGAGCGGCCCGAGCTTACAGTACAGGGGATAGATGCACTTACTGTACAGGAAGTCGGTATTGGTGCTTATAAATAGATTACATCTGTCTGAGCTCTCATCTTTCACATGCACTGTAATGAACAGATTGAAAAGAAAAAGCGAAAGGGTGCTGCTGATGATGGTGAGGATGATGGTATGTAGTAAAGTGTTCTGAAAGGTGAAGTTTACAGCGTTTTTATTAATAACACATTAATCCTGTAGCCACAGTCCGACGACTACTTTTCTGGCTTGTAGTCATTTTCTCCTGTTTATTAGCATCGCGTAAATGTTATACATTTTTATGATAAAAGATCTTCATATAAACGTATTATATAAGTAGATTATATATTTACTATGTATTCGAATTTACTGTTATATATTGGATAAAAAAGAAAGAAAACACAACATAAACGTGACATGCTGTTGTAGGGAAAGAGTAAACAGTCAAATCAAAGAGAAAGAGAGTGAGAGCGCAAACCTCTGCCAAGCCCAGCAATCCCACATACACACTTCGCACCGATATATTAACTCGGATCACCACCAAGCATGTGTATACAGTATAACAATAGGGCGGAGTGGTTAGCACACCTGCGTCACAGCAAGAGGGTCCTGGGCTCGGCATGGGCGTTTCTGTGTTGAGTTGGCATGTTCTCCTCGTGCTTATGTGGGTTTCCTCCATGTAGTCTGGTTTCCTCCCACAGTCCAAAGACATGCACTTTAGGTGTGAGTGTGAATGGGTGTGTGTGTGTGTGTGTTGCACTGTGTTGGTCTGGTAAGCTGTTCAGGGTGTACCCATTGCCTGCTGAGATAGGTTTCAACCTCCCGCGATGCTAATAGGGTTAAGAGGTTCAGCAGGCAAACATAATAATAATAATAATAATAATAATAATAATAATGAACTAGTTAGCTAGGCTAGGCTAGTTCTTAGCTTTCTGATGTTATGTAAATGCTATTGTGTATTTTGTTGTTAAAGCTAAACCTCTTAGCCTGTGCTGCTGAACTATATTTATATGTAATTATTATGTTTAGCGAATGAGCTACATCGGGCTGAAAGGCTAACTATAGGTTAGCATTTAGGTGAAGCAAATTGTCACAAGTGTAGCAAAGCCAATCAAGCCACTTTAATAAGCAAAAGATAAATTCTGCAAATAAGCAACATGTCGAAAACAACAGGCCTTCGGTGTGTGTTTGTGTGTCCTGTTTATAAGGGTGGGAACAATGCTGCAGGAACTAGTGCTGTCTCATCACCTTCAGCTAATCTTGTCTCAGTTCAAATCTGCTGCAGACACACTTTCCACCAGCATGGATCACACACGCTTTTTTATGTATATACTCTGTGTGTGTGCGTGGGCATGCGCTTGTTGAGATGATCAACAGACGTGAATGCAAACTCGTTTTCAAACTCGACTTCAAACCAGTTGCAGCTGTCAAGACGTTAATAATAAATACCAACTTCTAACAATCTCCTCCCATCGAACATGTATTTATTTATTTTATTCTTCTCAGTTTGTCACCGTAATGGAGTGGTTAGCATGTCCACTATATAGCAAAACAGTCCAGGGTTCGAGTCCACACTCGCACTCTGGAACAACCAATTAGCCTAATGTTCATGCGGATGGGAAGAAACCGATTTACCCAGAGGAAACCCACACAAGCACCCGGAGGACATGCAAACATCCGTACCAAGTCCGGGACTTGAACCCAGGATCAAGCGTCTAAACTTGAGTGATGTGACCTAATGATAATCATGATTCCAATTGGTGTCCGATCACAGATGGTCTCATTTGCATATTTTGAGCATTACCATTGAGGAGAAAGGGTTACCGTCAGCGCCGTTGTTTGGGTAGTTTGTAAGTTGTTAGTGACAATAACTGTGATGAATTTGATTAATTATATTATACTATACTGTCAACATGGTTCCTCCACCAGTTTATTCTGGTTGTTTTTTTTGAAATTTCAGCAGAATCTGCTGTTGGAATGTAAAAGGATGGAACAGCTGTGAAGACATGGACTGAACAGTTTCCAACAGAATCAAAATACGTGTTAAATATGAAGGAAAAATCACAGAAAGTCCAAACCAACCAAACCTAACCCACCAATCACCCGCACCGGGTCCTAAGTTACAGTGATCCATAAAGAACAATGGTGAATTTGGGGAAATGTTTTCGGCGATCCCATCACCGGGGTGTTTAAAGAGCGTTGAGTCGGATAAGACATTTACAGTACCTGGCAGACCCTCTTATCCAGAATGACTTGTGTTTTTATACAACTGAACATTAAGGGCCTTACTCAAGGGCCCAACAGTGGTAGCTTGGAGGTGCTGGGGCTTGAACTGCTGACCTTTGGATCACTAACCCAGAGCCCTAAGCACTGAGCCACCATCAGAGAGTAGCAGCTCTGTTCTAACATAGCGCAGTGATTAGTATAACGCTCCTCGGTGGTCGCTGTAATTGGTTTGAATCTTAAAAGAAATCAGTAATGCTCCATTAAATGCCAATCAAACCCATCAAATATAATATTGAAGGCTTTTATTACACCTCCTAAAACCTACCAATCATGATCTCAACGTTATAAAAAAAAGAGCAGAGACAAACCCCAATTTCATTGTGGGTAAAAGCTGCTCATGAAGGCCACTTTGTACGCTTCTCACATCTTCTGTGTGGATGATGGTGGATGAAGGAACATCAGTGATAGAAGTGTTAAGCATTAGCAGTAATTATAACTCGATCATGACTCGTTTGCCAAACAACCAGGGTCCTTCCTACCAGGGTTTGCGGGGGGTTAGTATCTCAGCTGACGCTGGGTGACACAGCTCACCGGCCCATCACAGAGAGAAATTATTAGCATTGTTCAAATTATAATTTGTCCAGTGTCCTGTTTTGTGCTGCCACTGCAGCTCTTTGGTAGTGCGGTGGTTAGAGTAATGTTCTCTGGCCGTTTAGGTTGCAGGTTCGAATCTGCTTTTTTTTCACTTTCATACCCGTCACCTCCATCTGAGAGACTAAGTTTTAAACCTGTTCCTTTTTTAATGTTTGTTCTTGGCATTGGTTCAGAATAAAAGTCAGATTTTTCTGCTGTCAGCACAGTTCTTTGGTAGTGTGGCGGTTAGAGTAATGTTCACTGGTGGTTTAGGTTGTAGGTTCAAGTCTGCTTTTATTCACTTTCATACCCGTCACCTCCATCTGAGAGACTACGTTTTAAAGCTGTTCCTATATAAATGTTTGTTCTTGGCGTTGGTTCAGAATAAAAGGCTGATTTTTTGTCACTATTGTAGCTCTTTGGTAGTGTGGCGGTTAGAGTAATGTTCACTGGTTGTTTAGGTTGCAGGTTCAAATCTGCTTTTTTTCACTTTCATACCCGTCACCTCCATCTGAGAGACTAAGTTTTAAAGCTGTTCCTATATACATGTTTGTTCTTGGCGTTGGTTCAGAATAAAAGTCTGATTTTGTGCTACTGCTTCAGCACTTTGGTAGTGCGGTGGTTCGAGTAATGTTCTCTGGTCATTTAGGTTGTAGGTTCAAATCTGCTTTTTTTCACTTTCATACCCGTCACCTCCATCTGAGGGACTACGTTTTAAACCTGTTCCTTTTTTAATGTTTGTTATTGGCGTTGGTTCAGAATAAAAGTCTGATTTTTCTGCTGTAAGCACAGTTCTTTGGTAGTGTGGTGGTTAGAGTAATGTTCACTGGTGATTTAGATTGTAGGTTCAAATCTGCTTTTTTTCACTTTCATACCCGTCACCTCCATCTGAGAGACTACATTTTAAACCTGTTCCTTTTTTAATGTTTGTTCTTGGCATTGGTTTAGAATAAAACTTTGATTTTTTGACACTACTGAAGCTCTTTGGTAGTGCGGTGGTTAGAGTAATGTTCTCTGGTTGTTTAGGTTGCAGGTTCAAATCTGCTTTTTTTCACTTTCATACCCGTCGCCTCCATCTGAGAGACTACGTTTTAAAGCTGTTCCTATATAAATGGTTGTTCTTGGCGTTGGTTCAGAATAAAAGTCTGATTTTTTTTGCTGTCACTGCAGCGCTTTGGTAGTGCGGTGGTAAGAATTATGTTCCCTGGTGATTCAGGTTGCAGGTTCTAATCTGCTTTTGTTCAGTTTCATACCCGTCACCTCCATCTGAGAGACTAAGTTTTAAACCTGTTCCTGTTTAAATGTTTGTGCTTGTTGGTTCAGAATAAAAGTCTGGTTTTCCGCCACCCCTCCCCCTGTTCTGTAGCACAGTGGTTAGAGTAACACTCCCTGGTGGTGTGGGTTGCAGGTTTGAATCTACTTTTAAGCAGTCTTCTATTACTTACCTGAATCTGGAAGAGTTCTGTGTATGTATGAAGTTTACTGTCAAGAGTTCGAATTTTTTCATGTAGGACTTGATAAGGTAGAGTAACGGTCCTTGAAACTTTAAGTTGCAGGTTCAAATATACTTAATGTGGGAAGTGTGTGTGTTCCATAGCAGCACCTCTCTGCTGTAGTCTACTGGTTGAAGAAACGCTCTCTGGTACTGTGGGTTATCAGTTCAAGCCTTCTTTTTTCATTCCTTTTTTAACAGTTAATGCTGTGGTTCTTTGGGTTTTTTGGTGACACATGCCCTTGTGTTTGGATAGCACAGTGGTTAGAAGGGTGCACCTCTACACTGTAGGTTGCAGGTTCAAAGCTTGTTTTTGTAGTAAACTTGTTTTGGTAATGTAGGACAAAAATACAACTTGTCCACTATGAGCCTGCTGGTGTATAGCTCAGTGGTCAGAGTAACGTACGGCGGTGTGAGAACACATAGGATCAAACCTGTTTCTATTCCCTTTTGAACTTCTAACCTTAATGCGAGAGACATGGTATTAAAGGTTTTAAAGGGCGAGCTCAGCTGTGACTCAGTAGTCCAGGGGATAATACCCCACACTTTGGCGTTTATCATCACAGGTTCAAAGCTCTGTTGCTTTGTAAGCTTTTACACTTGTTATTGTTGATGAAGAACAAATATCCGATGTGTCACACACACTTTCATCCCCCCATAGTGTAGTTGTTAAAGCGACAGTTTCTTATTACAGACCTCACAGGTTCAAACCTGTTTTTCATCAGTTTCCTGAATAAGCACCAGAATCTAATAGAGAAATGTTTTAAACAGGTGCATCAACAGAGAAGAAGTAGCTCTAAGGATTAAGCTACACCGCTGGTGTGCGGACAAGGTTGGATCAAAGCCCAGTGTGGTGATGGGCGTTCAGAGACTAACAAAAGTGAGCAGTTCATAAGCCACTGAGATGGGGCGGTCAGTGGGCCTCACAGTGAGGGAGTGCAGGCAGGCCACTGAGACGGGGCGGTCAGTGGGCCACAGGGCGAGGGAGTGTGGGCCACACGGTGAGGGTGTGCAAGCCACTGAGATGGGGCGGTCAGTGGGCCAAACGGCGAGGGTGTGCAGGCAGGCCACTGAGACGGGGCGGTCAGTGGGCCACACAGCGAGGGTGTGCAGGCAGGCCACTGAGACGGGGCGGTCAGTGGGCTAGGCGAGGGTGTGCAGGCAGGCCACTGAGACGG
>JAQMYF010040396.1:0-11426 GCA_030014195.1 Neosilurus mollespiculum
GGGAGTCACTGCTTAGGCTGCTGCCCCCGCGACCCGATCCCGGAATCAGCGGAAGAAGATGAAGATGAAGATGAAGTGTTATTAGGGATGTACGTACAGCACTGGTCACCAAAAAGCATACATACCCCGCCTTCCTTTGCCATCAACCAATCCATCGGTTGTCTGTTTTGCAATGTCATTGTGATGGTGGCGGATAGTTGTTCCCCTAAGGCTTGTAGGGTATCGTCTGTATAATTGATAAATCTCTGTTGGTTATAATAAATGTAATTTATCCATTCAATGTTTTTATTTGTAGTCACATGTAAGAACAGTGATTTAAAGCCTGCAGCTATCTCATTTCGCGCTTTGTATTGGTCAGAAATTCCACGTGGTTGTCCTATGTCATTTATATATACACACAGTTGTCCATTTTATATGCCCTCTTTCTTCTGCTGTGGGTGTCTTCCGAGGAAACATCGTCCATGTCTTTTCCCTTTTTATACATTTTCACCTCCGTAATTACCATAACGTGGGTACATAATCCTGTCCAGCCCAAAGGCAATGCCTGCCTTAGTCTCATTCCTCCACACAACCATCATATGTCCACCAAAGGCACTGTCTGCATTTTCAGTATGGGGGAATCTTCCTTTGCCATCCAAGGACTACTTTGGACTGGTTCTGTATCCTGACGACTCCCCAGGTATCATTAAACGCGTCGGCTGAGAAGTGTATGCCAGTGATGTTCCAGGTTCGACCGCACCTTCCTGTGAAGTGTCCAAGTTTCCTCTTTCCAGAGGCACACAATAGGCAGTCCCCCTTATCATCTGTCCAATCTTTTGCTGTATATGTGGCCCACTGATACTATTCGTTTGCTTGGGCTTTGTGCCATAGGTCAGCCTCGGACCCTAGTTCTTCATGAACTATGTTCTGTTCTGAGAGAGTGTCATTTTCTGTTTCCCATTCTTGGAGGCTTGGCACCACTATGGGCTGTGCTTGGGCCTGCGGAGCAGAGGATGATTTGACAGGCATGATAGACATCCTGCCTTTCTGTCGGTTCCAGTTGAGCGTGACATTATGCCTAGTAGACTCCTTATAGCCTCTTGAGTCCACACAGATCTGCCAATATCCAGTCTTATTGGTGCGTGCGTCCGATTGGCTGGTCATTGTCCGCCGCTGGTCATTCAAAGCACCGAACATTAGGCTGCCACGTCCATATAGCAGATAAATTATTATTTAAATAATATTTGTAACGTTTTATATGGGCGTTTATATGGACCCATGCCCTTTTGGCCTGCCTTAGCTCCTCACCAGTCTTTTTACTGGGTGTAAACTTATCAAAGGCTATTGGAGCTCAGCAGAGACGCTTTCCAGTTTGGGTGCTGGGACGGTCCCTTAGATATTTCGCATCTATATGAATTTCCATGGTCTGCCAATCCCCTTCAGCTTTGGGGTTTTTATTTGCATGGTTGAACTGAGCCTGCAAGTGTCCTGTATTGTAAGTCTTAATAGTCTGTGTAAAATTTCCCTCAATTAGCTCATCAGGAACTGGCCTTTGGGATGGTGCCAGCATCTGAATGCTTTTACCAATTGCAACAACTATTAGTGTATATCCTATAGACATTAGAATTATTAGGGCATATGGGGTCTGTGTCAGCAGTCGCTGTCGGTCTTTAGTGGGTAGCTTTGGCGGCACCTTATGCCCTACCCTTTTGATCTTCATTATGATTCATCTGTGTATCCCCGAGTTAAGTCTAAGGCATCTAGCATGGTCAAATCACCTGTCTCAGTTATGAAAAACGGCTCATATTTTAATTGGCCTGGTTTGGGCCTGGGCCTTGAAGGACCTGGTTGGGACTCATCCAGTAGTCCCATCACTATTTATGGGTCCTCAGGAAACTAGTGCACTATTGGTTCAAAGTCAGGCGAGAGTGGACTCTCAGGGTCAATTGCCTGTTTGTCAGACCTTCTCGTTTGTGGCTCTACCCCCCCTTTGGGATTGTTTTCCTTTTCTCCATGTGTTGAACGCGGGCGCGTCTGGGTGATCTACGTCATCTGGTTCAGTGTCGTTGTCAGAATGGGCCAACTGTACCAGCCTAGGGCGTGATACCTTCCACTTGGGTTCTTTTCCAGCCGCCCTGCAACGATGATTTAAGTGATACCAATGTTCTCTGCCCTCTACCTTGAGTGCTGTTGGTGTTGCCAACACCACTTTAAATGGCCCTTCTCTTTGTCCGTGTTTCCAGAACTTTCTCTTGAATATTTTGATATAGACACAGTCTCCTGGTTCCAACTGTTGAAGTTCCTCTTGTTCTACTTTTGCGCCGTGAGTGGCTGCACTGACTTGTGAATACAAGGTTCTGTGTATTTGTGTTAAATGTTTCACGTAACTAGCCATTTCACTTTTAAGCTGCTCCAGAGCAGGACCCTTATAGGGTCCCTGTGTGAACGCTACCGGCACTGGCGTTCCTGTGAGCATTTCGTGTGGTGTTAAATGTGTGTTCCTGTTAGTCTGTGAATGCATTTTCATGAGTGCTAGTGGTAATGCCTGTACCCAATTTAATTTGGTGGTTGCACAAATCTTGGCCACCTTTTCTTTTAGCACTCCATTCACCCTTTCAACCATCCCTTGCAATTGTGGGTGGTACACACACCCCAAACAGTGAGTTATACATAGAGCCTTGGTTATGCTTTTTATTACTTTGTTGGCTACCGTTGTCTGAACTCAGTTGGTCTGGGTTACCGAATCGAGGAATCACTTCTCTGCACAGGAATTTTGCTACTGTTTTAGCATCACATTTAGCTGTGGCTTGTGCCTCCACCCACCTACTGAATCAGTCTACCACTACTAAGATGTACCTTCTTCCTTCCCTTCTTTCTGTCATGTCTGCAAAGTCGATCATTAGATGCCTGAATGGTCCGTCTGGCTGTGGTATGTGGCTAATAGGTGCTGTGAAGTGTTTTCTAACATTCCGTGTTGCACAGAGTTTGCATGCTCTCAAAAACTTGTCCACCATACTGACTAAGTATGGGGACCACCAATCTTTTCGAATTGTCTCAATGATCTTCCTCGGGTCGCAATAATCTATCCCGTGTGCTTCCTTGACCAGCATTGGAATGAATGCTAATGGGTCTATCAACACTCCATCACAACTTCTCCATACCTCTGACTGTGGATCTAAGACTGCTCCTCGCTTTTTCCATAGATCCCTATCTGCTGCTGTAGCGGCCCTTTGAAAATCTTTAATATCATCCATTGTTACCTGCATTTGTTCTGCCTCACCTGGTTCTTCCGCTTCCATCATACCTATTATACATGTCCCTTCTCCTGTTGCAGCCCTTTTGGCTGCTTCATCTGCTGCTGCATTTCCTCTGCTCACCCATTCCCCATCTGTTTTGTGGGCCTTACATTTTACAATTGCCAGTTCTTTGGGAAGCATCATTGCCCCCAGTAATTCTGAAATTGCTGGCCCATGCATGATGCTTGATCCATCAGCTCTCTGGAAACCTCTCTGTGCCCATATTGGTCCAAACACATGACATACGCCATAAGCGTAAGCCGAATCTGTGTATATTATACACGTTTTGTCAGCACCTAGCTTACATGCTGCTGTCAGTGCTTTTATCTCCGCCAATTGGGCAGAGCATGGTTGTGGTACTGCCATTGTTACTACTGTCGCGAATGTGTTGGAATCATTAATAAATTTGACCACTGCGTAACCCGCTTTGTTTCCCTCATTGGTGCGATAGCATGATCTGTCTACAAAGAAGACACGCTGAGCATTGGGCAGCGCTTCTGCTTCTAAATCTGCTCTGGCTTTTAGGTATTTTTCTACCTCTTTAGTGCATTCATGTGGGGCTCCTTCTTGCGGGAGCATTATCCTGTCTACAGGATTTATTGTATGACACCTTTCAATTGTCAGCTCCAGGGCTGATAGGATGACATCGTAACCTGTTCGCCAAGCATTAGTTATTTTAAAGTTTTGACTAGTCAGCAGTGCATGTAATGCATGAGAGGTATACAGGGTCACTGGGTGCCCCATTGTAATTGATGATGCTTTTTGAAAGGCAAATGCTGCTGCTGCCAATCCTTGATAACATGGTGGCATGCCCTTCTCCACATTATCAAGCGCGGCGCTATAATATGCTATGGGACTTTTTCCCATACCTTTTTGCTCCTGTGCTAGTACTGCTGATGCAAACCTTTTTTTTTCTGAAACATATAAGTGAAATAGCCTTCTGTAATCTGGGCAGGTCAATGCTGGTGGGGAGGACAAGTCCACTTTTAACCTATCAAACACTGCCTTTGCATCCTCTGTCCAAGTCAATTTGGCACTGGATTTTGTTTGATCTGCTGCCTTCACTATATCTCTAAGTGGCTGCATTTTCATTGCAAAATCACAAATCCAAGGTCTACTGAACCCAGCTAAACCCAAAAAGGACAGCATTTGCTGGATGGTTTGAGGTCTGGGGGCCTTACAGATTGCTTCCACATGCTCTGGTGAGATTTTTTGTGTAGTGCCTTCAAGCACTCTGCCTAAATATTCTACTTTTGGTTGACAGAATTGCAATTTTTCCTTAGCTACTTTGTGACCATTTTTCGCCAAAATTTTCAGGACCGTCACAGAGTCCTGTACACACTGCTCTTTTGTTTGGCTGCAAATGAGGAGGTCATCCACGTATTGGAGAACCATGGAAGTCACTTCCAGATCAGCCAAGTCCTTTGCTAAGACCTGGTTGAAGACTGAAGGACTTTCACAATACCCTTGGGGCAGCCTTGTAAATGTATACTGCTGTCCCCCATACATGAAAGCAAACAGAAATTGAGAATCTGGATGTAGTGGAATACTAAAGAATGCAGAGCATAAATCAATTACTGTGTACCACTTTGTTCCTTCTGGGATGTTAGACAATCAGGTGTAAGGGTCAGGGACTACTGGTTTTTTTGCTATCACCACTTTGTTTACTGGTCTTAAATCATGGACCAGTCTCCATTTATCTGAATTAGGTTTTCTGACTGGAAAAATGGGTGTGTTGCACTGGCTTTGTGTTGGGATTAAAACTCCTGCTTCCACTAATCCCTTAATTGTTGGTTTTATCCCTGTTATCGCATCATTTGATAAAGGGTACTGTTTTTGATACGGCAAATGTGCTCCTGGTTTAAGCTGTATTTTAACTAGTCCTGCAGATTTTACTCTTCCTACATCTGTTGGATGTTTAGTTTATAGTTGCTCAGGTATCTGTGCTAATGCGTCCCCCCTTTCTTTCTCTGTAAGCTCTTGGTCCTCTGCCAATTGGGGTAGCTGTTTGGTTTTGTCCCTCTCTATCCTCACATCCTCTGTTCTATTTATCAGAATGGTCTGTGGTCTCACTTCGTCTACTGCTATCTGGTCTATCCTGAGAAACATTCTGTCTGGTGATATACTGACTCCCTGTTCTACTCTGTCCAGTGCATCACACGATTTGCCTCCCTCACTATTGGCCCTAATTCTTTTGATTTAAAATTCTGGCCGATCAACAGGGAGACATGGGGAGCAGCATCAGCAACTTGGTACCAGTAGCTGAGTTGCGGTGGTAGCTGAATAGTGGCAGCGAGCCTTTGGGGTCCTATCACAGTGTTCATAGTTTTAAGGAGATACATGGTTGGAGCCACTAGTTCGTCCCACATGGCTTTATACTCTTCTTTTTGTCCTTTCTGATCATACATTATTGTACAGTGCCATGGTTCTCTACTTGGTGGACAGTCAGGTCGCATCTTGGTCAGCCATAGTTTCCACTTTTCATATAGATTTCTTAATCCCTTTGGTGAGTCATTTAGTTCCAGCCAGTGCACTCTGTCCATTTCACATTTTTCCATTTTTGTTTCCATCATGAGACATTGCTGGATCAAACACTCTTGAAGCTCTATCCATACACCTGTTTCTCCACAGTGTATTTTAGCTCCCAGTTTGCAGAGCAAATCTCTGCAGAGCAAATTTGCTGGGGTGTCTTGAGAATATAGCAGTGGTGCTTGAACTTTATTCCTTGTATCTCTATTTGTTGTGGCTCAGTAAGTCGCAAAGTCTGTGTTTTCCCTGAGAAGCCTACTGTTTTTACTGCTTTGCTAGAGACAGGGAGCTTTGAACCTTCTCTTCCTATAGTTGTATATGTTGCACCTGTGTCAATCAGAAACGGTGCCCGAATCTGCCTTCTCACCACCACTGAGATGGTGGGTTCTTAAGTGGGGTGCAGTGAGATCATATACTGCACCAGCTCCCCCTCTGGCTTCTCTGGGCTTCTTCCCATATGCTCCCGAGTACTGTCCTTGGTGTGGCTGATTTGGTCCCATCCAGGGTCCTGTCCAGTTCCCTTGACCTTGCCATCCCTGGTTTTGTGAGGGGTTATTTCTTGGGCGCATCCCTTGTCCTCCTTGTTGGTTTGCATATAGACAGTCTCGTTTCATGTGATTTGGGTCTTGGCATACCCAGCATTCTCCTCCCCTTCCTCCTCGGTTCATTGGAGCTCTTCCTCTTGGGAACTGTTTCACCTGTCCTCTTCCTCCTCGGCCACGTCCTTGTCCTTGACCCCATTCCCAGTTCTAAGGTGGGTATTGTTGGGCCGGAGGGTACATTGGCATAGGTGGTGGTGGTTAATAGGTTGGTTGCACCTGTTGTGGCCGATATGTTGGTGCAGCTTGTACCATGGCTGCTGGTTGTGGTGCTGGGGGTGCAGGTTGGGCTGCTGGTTGTGGCATTGGCTGTACCACCATCACTGCTGCTTGTTTTGCCGCATTCTTTTCTTCTTTCTTCTTTTCCGTGATTTCCTGTTTGCTTCTCACCAACTTACTCAACTGGGCCTTATGGAGCTGCATTATCAGGTTTTCTGCTGCTTTCTTCACCTCCTTTTCTTTCTGTCTGTATCTCTCGATGCAGTGTATTACGTTTGCTTCGAATGAGGGCCATGGCATTGTGTTTAGCTCCACTATGTCTGCAAGCTTATCTTGAGCTTCCTTTGGCATTGTGTTCTTCACCATTATACGGAAGAGTGATTGGGTAGTTGGTGATTCATCCCATGCAGTTCCCTTCTCTTCTCTCCAGGCCCTTTGTAACTTCAGTATGAACTCTGCCATATTTCTCATATTCTCCCATCGTTATCTTTTCCACTTTTCCAGGATCTGCCCTGGTTGGGTAAGCTTCTCTTAGGGCCCCCCAGAGTCGATTTCGGTAGCTGTTAATCATTCTTGCATATTTCAGCCATCTTTGGTTTTCCCAGTGTCTGTGACCATATTGCTTTAATATCACCTATTGCCAACACTTGTCCCATTGTTTGTTCCTCAAATCTTGTGATCCACCTCTGGGCCCCTTCTCAGATGCTTGGTAGTCAGCCAATCAGTCCCGTTAGGTCCATGAATGACCAGGGGACATAGGCCACATCATGGCCCTTTACTATCACTGGGGCTTCTAAGCTTGGTAACACCTTAGACTCAATCACTCCTGAAACCACATCGTCGTCTTCTTCCTCCTCGTCCTCATCATCTGTTTCACCTTTTTCAGGGTCATACTCTGGTTCCCTTTGTTCACTTTGTCTGAGCATGTCAGACCTTAATGTTACAGACCTGGCTGGTATTGTCCTTGTCACCTTCTTTTCTTTGGGCCATGCTCCAGCATACTTAAAGAATCACTTAACACAACCGGTTCACAACTTCACATCAACTTCTTTTATCACCACAACTTCATAACATCAGATCAAATTCCTCAAGATACACACACAAAACGCTGTCAACACTTATACCTCGGGTCCTACCCTGTCCTTTCTGGCAGTGACTCACCGAACCATCCCTTACACAACTTCCAGGGATAAATATCCTCCTGCCACAACTGGCCAGGAATCTTACTTGGTACCCCCTGTACTATTATCCAGCCAGGAATTTTCCTTGTAGCTATTTACTATCCTTTTACCATTTTTCTGCTTGTCCTCATCTGCTTTTATTCTGAGATTAATAGTGATATTTTTTCACCCCTTTTGTTCTTGGCATAAAGCCAAATATCTACGCCCTTTCACCAAGGCTGCTGTATTCTACAAACCACAGATTCTAAATCAGACTTTGATAATAGGCGTCTGCTTACCTTACTATTTTGACGTCAGCGGTTCTGATAGTTCGTAAAACCACAGCCCAGGCTTCCAGGTTTTGATTTCAAGTCAGCCTTTTTACGCAGCTCCCGGGTTTTGGCACCAAAAATATGTCAGAACTCAGAGCCCTCTCTGAGTGTACATATGCCAGGTGGAAGTATGGTTCCTCTTTTCTCACTTAGTTGTTTCTTAACTTACACTCTGTAGTTCTATACTTACTCAAAAATACTTAAACAAATTAAAAATCTCAATACAGCAGATGAGGAGAAGCAAGGTATCTTTATTCCAAGTTGCAATCAATCACAAAAACAAATCTGAGAGAGCAGCTGGTCTCTAAGGTCTGATCCCATCAGCATCAAAATTAGAATCAGCAACATTCCCTAAGAAAACCCTTTTTTTTTATACTCTCTGGCGTCTTAGACGAAGCAATTTCCCTTTAAATTTATTTTTTAGGCCTTTTTAGCCCTGCCAATCTTATTTTGCATATTTTTCCTATTTCCCATTATTTTCCTGTTTTGCCCTTAATGTGATGTCATATTTTCTGTGGTAATGTATTTTGTTCCATCCCCTAATGTGATCTCATACTTCCTGATGTGATGTATTCCTATTTAATTTTCCCTTATTTCCAGGCGTCTTTGGGAATTTTTATTTAAAAAAATTGACGCTTGCTTATAAGCGCCAGTTTCCGTGTTGCATATCATTTCTGAATTTTACTCTGGTGTGAACTCTTCCACCGGACCATACTGCACGCTACTTTTTATCCATTCAACATGTGTAAGTACCTTTTAATCTCTTTTATATTTTTATTTTAGCAAGACGCAAGCATGTTATTTCATAATGTTGCTGTCTTATTACTCTGCTATTTTAGCTATTAATGTACCAGTGTTCACACTGTCAATCTATTTAGATGCATATCATGGGTTCTAAGCCTTTGATTTGCCTCTAATATTTGATTATTAAGCTATGTTGCAGATTACATACTTTTGGGTTAAAAAGTCACATGACATGCATCTTTTCCTCTTTTTCCATTGTTCCCAGCTCAGCCAGTCCGTCGTGCCATTTTCAGGAGGGGGAGATCTGATCAACACCGCCATTTCCACTACCATTTGGCCCGTGCTAGTCCCATCCTTTTGGATTTTCTGGAGTTCCTTTCTGCTACCTAGTTCCAGCCTGGTTTTCCTGGGTCTCAGTACAGGTCCCCTCCTTATCCTTTTCAACCTCCAGTTCCTACTCGAGATCAGTCTACTCAGACTTTGCCTGAAACCCAAGATCAATCCACCCAGGTGCGCTATTGGTGTTTTTCTCCATGGCCAACTTCTCCTTCAGGCTCTCCCTTCATCCCTTTGCATGCCCCAGAATACTCTGCTTTAGAACCTTTTCCCCCAAGCTCTCCTATGGAGAGCTCTCATATGATTTCCCTGAGTATAATTCTGATTATATACCCACATCCCCTGCTAATGAGGATGCTCCTTCTTCTACTACTGATGAAGGTTTGCCTGTAATCCCTCTGGACAGGCTGGCCTGTAACTTTTAATAAACCACTTTTATCTTTACTCCAGTCTTCAGTGTGTTTATTTCATTAGTTCACTAAGGTCAATAGTTCTCTTGTGGTTATGTATTCTATTAGCCAAGCTGTATTTTTCCACTACTGCTTTTTACTCCAGCTGCGTGTTTTTGTTCCTGCAGGTTATTCTATTCTTTACTCTACTTTGCATATTCCTAGGATTATTCTGGCAACTAAACGTCCCTTCTAGGTTACATACTGCTGCCTTAATGTTGTTTGTAAACTTTCAATGCGGAATGAAGCTAAATTTATTATTTGAAGCTAGATTTATTATTTTAATGCTGTTTTAAGCAGAATATAAAGTTTGCTTCCCACACTAGGCCATACCTAGGAATTGAAGGTGTCTCACTACTACTGGGAAATGATTTGGCAGGTGTCAGGTGTTGCCACAAAGTTGATGCCAAGCCCAAAGCCAACAAACCAATCTCATCGTCAAAAGATGATGTTGTTAAAGAAGAGGATCCAAAAGAGTTCCCTTCTTGTCCAGTGACACAAGACTGCATCGTGCATGTGAGCTGGCCCAAGAAAACTTGAAAAGTGCCCAAGGAAAAATGAAACAGCTGTTCGACCATCAAGCTGAGAACCGCAGTTTCAACCCAGGAGGCAAGGTATTGGCTCTATTATCTACCCTTGGAAACCCTTTACAAGCAAGATACCATGGACAAACGATGTCAATTACGTCATAAGGACACCTGAATGATGGAAAACTTCTCAACTATGTCACATAAACATGCTAAAAGCATACCACCAAAGGACCAATAAAGTCTTAGTAGTAAACAACTGTCCTCAGGGCGAACCTGAAGAAGCCATTGACTTGAAGCTAGCCAGAGATTGTCCAATAAGGCTGAACAACTCTGACATCTTATCTGATTTACCACAAAAGCTAAGCCATATTTCACACAAACAGAAACGTCATCTGGCCGATCTCCTCTTGAAATTTAAGGCATTATTTTCTGATGTACCCAGCAAGACCCACATTGCCCAACATGACGTTGACGTCGGAAATACATGACCTATCAAACAACATCCATACTGTGTCAACCCCCACAAGGCCAAACTGATACAAAAGGAAATCTCCTACAGGCTGGAGAATGAGATCATTGAGCCAAGCAAAAGCGACTGGGCTTCACCTTGTGTCTTGGTTCCTAAACCAGATGGTTCACTCAGATTCTGTACCAACTACGGTAAGGTAAATGCGCTGACAAAAACCGACTCATATCCACTACCAAAGATAGATGACTGCATAGACATGATCGATAAGGCAAAACATATTGCAAAGTGTGATTTGCTGAAATGATATTGTTGTGTTCCACTTACGGAGAGAGAGCCAAAGAGCTTTTGTGACCCCAAGCGGCTTGTACCAATATAAAGTATTGCCTTTCGGGATGAAAAACTTGCCAGCCACATTCCAGAGAAAGATGAGCCAGGCACAACAGGTGCCTGCCTGATGTGGCGTCTGTTATGGCATCTATTCCTTGCCATCATTCTTATTTCTCTGTAATTGACATCTGTTCTGCTTTCTTCAGTGTTCCTATAGATGAGCAGACACAGCCTCTTTTTGCTTTCATGCACCGGGGTAAACAGTATACCTGGACATGCCTACCTCAATGCTTCATTGACTTTCCTGCTGTCTTTGCAGCCGTGATAAGAGATTCACTTGAGGATCTAGCCCTTTCATTTGGTTCTGTGGTCCTGAGGTAAAAAAATCTGTTACCAGGCGTCTTTACATGTGTTGTGTCACCTGTGTGCTAAAGGTTTCAAGGTTTCTCGGTCTAAG
>JAQMYF010040399.1:0-11413 GCA_030014195.1 Neosilurus mollespiculum
AAGAGCTGGAGGAAGTGTCTGGGGTAAGGGAAGTCTGGGCATCCCTGCTTAGACTGCTGCCTCCGCGACCCGGCCCCAGATAAGCGGAAGAAGATGAGATGAACAATTATGTGCCAAAGGAGAGGCGTGTACATTCCCCTAAACTTCCCCTAGATGTCCGTTCAGCTGAGTCACTGGTTGTGATGACTGAAAACCTACCACGTTAAGAAGTCCTTAGTACTTTCAGTATTCTTACCCTGGGTCTGTGTGAATCAGTATCAAAATATTATTCACCCACAGTGACTTCAAAGCACTTATGTAATTCATGTTGGATAAGGGTTTCTGCCAATTGCCATAAATATAAATGTAAATAAGTGCCAGACGTGTGTAATGTTATATAGTGTAGCAGATAATTGCAAATATAGCAAGAATCGTTCAAATAGTGATACAAGCATGAAATTTGGTACATGTACTCTTCAAACCCCACTCTTTTCAAAAATACCGCTGGCCACGCAAAAGTCCAAGGTGGCAACTCCAAAATCCAAGATGTCCGCCCAAAAGTTAGTTTTTTCCTCCATAACTTGAAATGCATTGATTTTAAGCACCATAAATGGATCAAAGTTGAATATAAAGTATTATAGAATATAGAGTATTGCGGATATTTTGTTACAATGCATATGCATGTCTCTCTTATGGTTCTTGAGATACACCACTCCTGTAGTTCTACAGATGCGGGAAAGCAAAAAATTTGCAACATTCATTGTTGTTCAGTGAATGTTGTGATATGAAAATGTTATTTTCATAACCGATTTTATTTTAAGTCTTTATTTTCATTACGGTTACAACATAAAAATCTGAAACAAAGATGGCATCCAATTAACTTGAAGTAATCATATCTTAGCAAATATGAAACATGAATTTTTGGTGTACACATAGAGTATGTTTTTGGTCTATGACTCCAATGGGGCCCTTGCAGTACAAAATTTAGGCATTAATAAAAGTTTACAGATGCAATAGAGTGAATGTCAGCACACAACCAGGCTGGTGTGTGTGGGCCCAGGCGATCCAATGTCAGCCAGAGGCAGAGGACCCTGCAGACTGGGGATGGCAGAAGGTCGGTGAGGAATGGCAGTTCATCTGGAGAGCCAAGTCTCCAATAGCCAAGAGTTTTCTACACTCTACACTCTTGTGGTCTTATGTGGTCTAACTGTTTCATATGTACAGCGGCAGCTTGGAGGTACTGGGGCCTGAACCCACAACCTTCGGATCAGTAAACCAGAGCCTTAAACACTAAGCCACCTCTACCTAAAACACAGGACATTTAGCCACTGTCTCATCATCAACAATATTCTTCCTCTTACCGTGGGACTGCTACCATCAGGAAGAACAGCAACATATGTCCGACTGTCCACCGCTGCTTCATCACTCCCATTGTGGCAAGACGTTTTGATATATTTTGTGTCTGTCGTCTCTGCATGACCATTTAAATCCTATAAAAAGTCCCAAAAAATGTTAATGTAAAAGTTTGCAGAAAGGACGTGCATGGAAACGCTTATAGTGAAAGACCCACCCGTGTCTCTGTAGACTGAGAGAGGGAAGGTCTCCTTATTACTGGAGGTGGTGGCCTGGGAGGAGCTACATTCTCCTGAAAAAAGTGCACTCAAGTTATAAAATCATGGCACAGAACACAAATAATTGTCCAGAGTGAAACTTAGTACCTTAACAGAAGACTCATCAGGCAACACTTCAGTGTATGTAGGGATGTTTTGGCTCTGCAGTGATGGGTTATATGCATCAGTTTGTATTTCTTCTGAGTGGGTAAGTCTGGAACGCCGTAAGGATCGTAGCAGTAAGGGGTTCAGGAGGTTGTGTGGATGAGTTGGACAGTTAGGCTTGGGATTTTCTTCCTAAAAATACACATTTAAGCAGATTATTGTTGTGTATTATATTATTATATATAGCTTTGATACAATAAGAAATAAAGAGATATAAGAAATAGTGCCTGAAGTACAAATTTGTCACCAATTACATTGTGTTATCCATTCAATACAGAAACTCAGCAATAAATAAATAAATAAAGAAAGAAAAAAAGAAAGAAAGAAAGAAAGACTAAAAACACTCACTTGTGACATCCCTTCATTAGAGTGACATCAGAGTGTCTCTTTATCCCCCCTGCTAATACATTTATTTCGGCTAGGTTTCATTTATCAGGATTAAAAGGCAAGTAGATCTGGATTTCGAACCTTTCTTTAACTAAGTGTATTGCTCATTGCCAGGCTTACCCACAAACCCAGACGTAACTTTATATGTGACATTGCAAATGGAGCAAAAAAAAATTGTACCATTCATTGTTGTTCAGTGAATGTTGTGATATGAAAATGTTATTTTCATAACCGATTTTATTTTAAGTCTTTTTTTTTTCTTCATTACAGTTATAACATAAAATTGTAAAACCAAGATGGCGTCCAAGATGGCTGCCATTAACTTGAAGTAATCATATCTTAGCAAATATGAAACATGAATTTTTGGTGTACACATATGTTTTTGGTCTATGACTCCAATGGGGCCCTTGCAGTACAGAATTTAGGCGTTAATAAAAGTTTACAGATGCAATAGAGTGAATGTCAGCACACAACCAGGCTGGTGTGTGTGGGCCCAGGCGATCCAATGTCAGCCAGAGGCAGAGGACCCTGCAGACTGGGGATGGCAGAAGGTCGGTGAGGAATGGCAGTTCATCTGGAGAGCCAAGTCTCCAATAGCCAAGAGTTTTCTACACTCTACACTCTTGTGGTCTTATGTGGTCTAACTGTTTCATATGTACAGCGGCAGCTTGGAGGTACTGGGGCCTGAACCCACAACCTTCGGATCAGTAAACCAGAGCCTTAAACACTAAGCCACCTCTACCTAAAACACAGGACATTTAGCCACTGTCTCATCATCAACAATATTCTTCCTCTTACCGTGGGACTGCTACCATCAGGAAGAACAGCAACATATGTCCGACTGTCCACCGCTGCTTCATCACTCCCATTGTGGCAAGACGTTTTGATATATTTTGTGTCTGTCGTCTCTGCATGACCATTTAAATCCTATAAAAAGTCCCAAAAAATGTTAATGTAAAAGTTTGCAGAAAGGACGTGCATGGAAACGCTTATAGTGAAAGACCCACCCGTGTCTCTGTAGACTGAGAGAGGGAAGGTCTCCTTATTACTGGAGGTGGTGGCCTGGGAGGAGCTACATTCTCCTGAAAAAAGTGCACTCAAGTTATAAAATCATGGCACAGAACACAAATAATTGTCCAGAGTGAAACTTAGTACCTTAACAGAAGACTCATCAGGCAACACTTCAGTGTATGTAGGGATGTTTTGGCTCTGCAGTGATGGGTTATATGCATCAGTTTGTATTTCTTCTGAGTGGGTAAGTCTGGAACGCCGTAAGGATCGTAGCAGTAAGGGGTTCAGGAGGTTGTGTGGATGAGTTGGACAGTTAGGCTTGGGATTTTCTTCCTAAAAATACACATTTAAGCAGATTATTGTTGTGTATTATATTATTATATATAGCTTTGATACAGTAAGAAATAAAGAGATATAAGAAATAGTGCCTGAAGTACAAATTTCACATCAATAACGTTGTGTCATCCATTCAATACAGAAACTCAGTAATAATAATAATAATAATAATAATAATAATAATAAAAATAAATAGATAGATAGATAGATAGATAGATAGATAGATAGATAGATAGATAGATAAGGACTAAAAACACTCACTTGTTACATCCCTTCATTAGAGTGACATCAGAGTGTCTCTTTATCCCCCCTGCTAATACATTTATTTCGGCTAGGTTATCATTTATCAGGATTAAAAGGCAAGTAGATCTGGATTTCAAACCTTTCTTTAACTAAGTGTATTGCTCATTGCCAGGCTTACCCACAAACCCACACGTAACTTTATATGTGACATTTCAAAACTTGTTTGTCAGCCCACATAACGCACACTGCGCATAATACAAGCAACCATGCACACCAGATGTGTTCATACACTGAAGGGAACACTCCTTTACTGAATTTCTTTCATTCTTAAGCTCCTGCTGGTATTTCCCCCATGACTCATCATCATAAGGGCCATCCTGTAAACATTCAGAGCTATGGGCTAATTTAGTGTAGAATGTTGACCTAATGTACATGTCTTTGGAGATATGTACTGTTCCTGTTTTCAGATCACTACCTGGGAGTTTTTTCTTGTATGTGTGTTTAAACTATGATTTGTTTTGTTTTTATCAGTGTTTCAATCAGTTGCAATTGTTTGATTTTGCTCCATTTGTCATTTTCCCGTGGATCCTCTCCAGTGCTGTAAGGTGATATAATCTTGTTTTTTCAATTTATTTTTATTTATCTTGTGCAAACAAGATAAACTACTGTCAACTATCTGCTCTGGGATGTTGGTAATTTTCTTCACATGGACTCTCTCATGGACGGCAACTCACCAGCTGAAGCTTAATCCCAGCAAAACTGAACTGCTGTTCTTCCCAGCTGACTCCTTCCAACTTCAAGATCGTTTAATCTCACTGGACAACTCTTTGATCTCTCTTTCAGTTATCTCGATCATGTCGATTTCTCCTCTGCAACATCCAACAGATTCGTCCATTTCTATCCACTAAGGACTGCAAGTCACTCCTGACAGGTCTGCCTTTGAGCTCCATTTGACCTTTGCAACTGATCCAGAATGCAGCGGCATGTTTTCAACCTTCCCAAGTTCTTGCACACCATTCCACTGCTGCGCTCACTCCATTGGCTTCCTGTAGCTGCTCGCATTAGATTCAACACACTAATGCTAGCCTACAAAGCCAAAAGTGGCCAAGGGAAAAGGAAAACATGGATCTAAACTCTGGTACCGAGGTGGTGGAATGAACATACCCTAGATGTCCAGACAGCTTAGTTACTGGGTCGCTAAAAACCTACCTTTTTTCAGAAGTACTTGGATTAGCACTGTGTCTCATACACACACACACACACACACACACACACACACACACACACACACACACACACACACACACACACAGAAACCCCCCACAACACCAACCCACTGAGTTTTAAACAAAGGAATACTTAGCCTGTGTCCTAGTAAACCATTATAAGAACGTATTCACTGATAGTGGCTTTAAAGCACTTCTGTAGGTCGCTCTGGATAAGGGCATCTGCTAAATGCTGTAAATGTAAATGTTAATTTACTGTGCACGACATTTCTATAAAATTAAGGTCAGGTCTCAGGCTGCACGGTGGCTTAGTGGTTAGCATGTCCGCCTCACAGCAAGAAGGTCCTGGGTTTGAATCCTTGGTGTTTCTGTGTTAAGTTTGCACGTTCTACCGGTCAATGAGTGGGTTTCCTCCGGGAACATGCACATTAGACTAACTATAATGTATAAACACCCTAGGTGTGAGTGTGAATGGTTGTGTGTGTGTATTGGCGCTGCGATGGTCTGGCGAGGCACCCCACTGCTCTGAGTGTGTGTGTGTGCTCACTGTTTAAGTGTTTGCGCTCACTTTGGATGGGTTAAATGCGGAGCCAAATTTCCCTTGTGGGATTAATAAAGTACATCAAAATCAAAATAATAATTATAAAAAGCATATGAAAGTGGTATGTGTCTTATAATACAGCAGTGGGACATCGTAGGGCATCGCACAGCAGATCTAGGAAATGGATGGAGAAAATTTAAAGTCAACACTCCCAAAAATCTACAACAATGCTCCAATGGCATTTTCTGTCTCATATCAGGTGTGTTTTATACAACGTTTGTTATACCTGTTGTGTAATGTATGTGACAAAGTCTTTAGGCCATAAACACTGGAAGTAAGTTGTGGCAGTGTGGCAACAAGCGATCATGTAAAGTCAAGAAAAGTCAGTGATATGACACAATGACAGGCAAAATAACCGCTAGTGATGCAGAGTGCACTGGGCTGAACTGCTCTCAACTTTCATCTTTGAAGTGACAAACAATGAGAGTGAAAGAATACTGTTTACTGACAGATGATGAAATTTGTACAAGTTTCTACATCAAAATAAAACAGCAGCCCACCACTGTGGTCTTCAACAACACTGAATCTTGTACTGATCTCTGCTAGAACGTGATTATTTATAGCAGCAAGTTTCTGATCTGTTATTTCGGTGAAACATGTAGCCAGTCATTTTTATAAAGTATAAATGTTTATCTAATTTTTCAAAGGGTGGCGTAGTTGTTAGCACATCCACCTCCCAACAAGAAGGTCCTGGGTTGAGGCCCCGGACTGGGCGAAGGCATTTCTGTGTGGAGTCCTCTGTGAGGAGCTAATTGGCTGTTACGAATTGCCTTTAGGTGTGAATGGTTGTGTGTGTATGTTGGCCTTGCGATGGACTGGTAAGCTCTGCCTTCTCCCAGAGCTGGCTGAGGTATGCTCCAGCCTTCCAGCAACAATAGCGGGATTAAATGGTTTTGGAAAGGAAAGAATTAATGAATGATTTTTGATTAAAAAAAAAACAAAACGATATAGCCAGTTGGTGATATCAGTTATTGTGCTCATGAAACATCACATGATACTGTATTTATTTTACAAGAGGATTGGGAGGATTACCTATGCAATCAGTGCCTAGAACACCTGGGAGATGGGTGAATTGCGTGTAGATGGCACCAGTGACAATTATCAGTATGTGTAGGCCCCTTAAGAAGTAATGTCATCCTGTTTGACATTCTTTTTAGATGGTCTTATAGACATTTCTCTTGAGATTCAATTCACAAAGATGCCCATATGTTTTCCTTCAGAAATCTCTGGTATAAGTCAGAAATCACTGACCCACCAATGACGGAATATCACTCTGGCTTTCCTGCAGCAAAATATTCCCCAAAACACGATACTACCACATCTATATTCCACTCACTTACTAATTTTCTGAACCTATTTATCCTATTAGGGTCACAGGAAGGCTGGAGCTTATCTCACCCAACACTGGGTGAATTATTTTTTTGGTTCTCATTTCCTTCAATAGCATTGTTCAATACATTTTCTCCCAAAAAATTATACAGAAGTAATGTTTTACTTCATTTTATTATGAGCCCTTTTAGACAAAAGTGGTGGTGTATAATCTTCACTGCACACTACTGTAGTCTCCAGCAGACTATAAAATGTTGCAAAAGACTGTCAGTTAAGAAAGCAGGGTATAATACAAAAGAAAGCTTTTCAGACAAAAGCAGAACAAAGGCTGCAGGGTTTCGCTGTAAACATAATAAGCATGTGTGACAGTCACAACATCCAGAAGAATTGTGGCTGGTTCTGCAAGATGCTCAGTAAACTCTACAGCTTGCTTCCTTATAAAACCTCACACACTGTATCTGAGATTACTATCGTAAGCAAAAGATCATCACACCATGGTTTCATTTCATTCATTCATTCATTTTATGAACCGCTTAATCCTATTTAGGATCGCGGGGAGGCTGGTGCCCATCGCAGCCGACGGCAGAGTACACCCAGGACAGCTCGCCAGGCCGTCGCACATTAAAAACAAACAATGAGTTCATTATTTCACTATACGAAGCTTTTTGCATTGTAGTGTATGTAGTAGTGGATCACATTCCTCAATAAACTAGAAGCACTCAGAGAGCGCAAACCTCCGCCAAGGAAGGACCATTCTCCACCTTCACTGAAAATTTCACGAAAATCAGTTCATAAGTTTTTTGGCAAAGTGGTTCACAAACAGACAAGTTTGGCGAAGGTAATACATGACCAAAAGTTCATTTAGTGTAATAGTTTTGTCTAATTTATCCTCATGGGAATAAAGCAGTCGGACTCAGGACAGTTAGCCACTGTCTAAACATCAACCATATTCTCTAGCTTACCTTGGGACTGCTCTCATCAGGAAGAACATCACTGCATGCCGGACCCTCTGCTGTTGCCTCATCACTTCCTTTATTACAAGACGTTTCTATATATCTTGTGTCTGTTGTCTCTTTATGACCATTCAAATCCTATAAAAAAGGTCAAAACAATTCTTAATATAAATTTTTGCTGAAAGGATGTGCAAGGAGACGTTTTTAGTGAAAGACCTACCCCTGTCTTAGTAGACTGAGAGGGGTGAGATCTCTTCAGTACTGGAGGTGGTGGCCTAGAAGGAGCTACATCCTTGTGAAAAAAAAAGGAGGGACTCAAGTTATAAAATCGTTGCACAAAACAGAAAAAAGTTCCACAGTGAAACTCAGTACCTTAGCAGGGGACTCATCAGGCAATACTTCTATGTATGTAGGGATGTTTTGGCTCTGCAGTGATGGATTAAATGTGTCAGCTTGTAGTTCTTCTGATTGGGTGAGCCTGGAACGTCGTAAGGATCGTAGCCTTGAGGGGTCAGGAGGTGGTGGGCGAGTAGGACATTTAGTTTTAGGACTTGCTTCCTAAAAATAAACATAAAGCACATGCACCTTTCCAGGTACTACAGGTACAGAACATGCAGCCCTACTGGTTACAACCACAAGGAAACATCCAGTGTGATATATTCCCACCAGTAAGAAACCCAGTACAGTCACTGGAGTGGTGTTTATGGTTTGTACTGGAACTTACTCTCTGCTTCTTCGCTCTTAACTGCGCAGCGTCCAGCCAAACCCCACATTCGTCGTGTGATGGCTGAGTTTTATCTGATCTGCTCTTCGAGCTCCTCTTCATCTTTATTCCGCGTCTCCTTCAGCAGCCTGCACTGGGAGCTGCTCTAACACACAGTCAGGACAGCACTCTCACCCGCTTCCCCTGCAAACACACACGTTTAATCTGTCTGGGGGGGGAAAGAGCAGCACCAGCTCTCATCAAATAAACAAAACAAATCAATTTATCAAATAAATAAACCTTATAAACAGCCTTGTGTTTGTACAACCTGCGAGTTTCTCACAGCCTTCCCGCGCAGTGTTTTGTATGTAGGTCTTTGGGTTGCCAGGTTATCCAAATTTACCCTTTTAATTATTTCTTTACAAGGTTTAGTGGTTAGCACGTCCACCTCACAGCAACAAGGGCCTGGGTTCGATTCCCAGCTCGAGGCGTTTCTGTGTGGAGTTTGCATGTTCTCCCCGTGCTTGCGTGGGTTTCCTCTGGGTGCTCTGGTTTCCTCCCACAGTCCAAAAATGTGCACTAACCGGCTGTTCCAAATCGCCCCTAGGTGTGAGTGTAAGTGTGGATGGTTGTGTGTGTTGGCCCTGCGATGGCCTGGCGAGCCGTCCAGGGTGGCCCTCACCCAGAGTCGGCTGAGATGGGCACCAGCCTCCCCGTGACCCTAATTAGAATTAAGTGGCTTAGAAAATGAATGAATGTATTTAGTGCCCTCCTCAGCATGTTTGGATGTTAATCTCACTCCCCCGAACCGCTTAACTGATAGGGTCGCAGGAAGGCTGGAGCCTATCTCAGCTGACATTAGGTGAAGGCATGGTACATCCTGAACAGCTCATTTGCATTTACATTTACAGCATCTGGCAGACACATTTATCCAGAACAACTTACATTTATCTTCTTTTTTCTTTTTTAAGGGTTAAGGGCTTTGCCCAAGGGCCCATATGCCAAATGCCATAAATGTAATGGTCTGGTGAGCTGTTCAGGGTGTTCCACAACTTCTCCCAGTATCAGATGAGATAGGCTCCAGCCTTGCTACCCTAGTAGGATTGAAGATGTTGCCACATGAGCCAGCATAGCGGGGCTTCAATTCAATTAAATTCAGTTTTATTTGTGTATATATAGCACTTTTTACAGTTGACATTGTCACAAAGCAGCTTTACATAGTAAAAGTAATTTAAAAAGGAATTTAAACATTTTTCTAACAACCCCTACACACCCCTGTGGCAAGAAAAAACTCCCTCAGTTGACACGAGGAAGAAACCTTGAGAGGAACCAGGCTCAAAAGGAAAACCCATCCTCATTTGAGTGAAACCGTAAAAATACAAACCATATAACAGAAACGTCAGTACAGTCCAAGATGTAGTCCGGTTAGTTATAACACAACTGTAAGTCCTAAATAATTGTGGCAAAAGAGTTTATATCACCAGCAGTGAAAAGTCATATTCACAGTCACTGAGTGCAGATCTAAGCCCACACACACACACACACACACACACACACACACACACACACACACTTTGGAACAGCCAGTTAGCCTAATGTGAATGGCTTCAGTAGTGGGAGGAAACCGGAGTATTCGAGGAAGCCTACGCAAGCACAGGGAGAACATGCAAAAGCCACACAGAAACGCTGGGACTCAAACCCAGAAACTGTGAGGTGGACTTGCTAAGCACTTCACCACCGTGATGCCCATTTTGCATGTATTTTGTTGTGTTAGAGCCCTCTTCACTGAGTTTGGCTGTCAGTGTAAACTGTTCATTGACTAGGCACCAGGGTCTTAATACACCCACTTCAATTCAGGAAGGGCTGGTAATTAAGCTTATAAGCTTTATCAGGAACGTTGAGAAATGGAGAAGCATTAAATGACCAGGAGAGGGTTAAGAATCTTTGATTTTAAACTACAATCTGAGGCCTAAAGAGAAAAAATACCTAAGTTATGCTGTTGAAATAAATCACAAATACTTGGCAACCATAAACACTTCCCTCTTTAAGCAGTACAGGATGTGACGTAGGATTCCAGCAACAAATACTGTCTCGTGTGACGTAAACACAGTTAGAGTTAGTTACGTTTCCTTGTGTTTTGTTTGTTGTTTTGTCGATAGTCAGACGTTGTAAGTTAATTAAGAGTTTTGTTTTGAGTAAGAACGTTAATTAATTTTGAAGTCTGAGTTCCAGGTAAGTAAAACACCGAGAAGCTACACTTACTGGCTCATTGCTATGTTCTGTTGTGCTAAGCTAGGCTAGGCTAGGCTAGGCTCTACTATGCTAGCTGATACAGTTGAACACAGTCCTCAGATAAATTGTTTTCATCAACTAAATAATGTATCACCTAGGATTTTAAGATAATATTTCGAAATGTATAAATATATACCGGTATGTCTAGATGTCAGTGTTTTGTTTTTATCATGTACAACAAAGGAACCGGGATGTGTCCCTCTCACAGTCTATTTCCGCAGTCCAGATATATTAATCAATTACTGACAAGAAACAGTAAAATCTTAACTCCAACACTACAACTGTCTTATAATTTAATTACTTTTCAATACATCTTTGTGTTAAATAAACCATTCGGGTAAGAGACCCCGAGCAGATCTTCTGTATTGTCTTTCAGGAGAACTATTTATCATTTGTTTCTGTATGAATTGTTTTTAGGTGGAGACAAACTTGGGCCTGTCATCATGTTTCATGGAATACCTGCTTCAGGGGGAATGGGAGGAGGTAAGTCAGAAGATGTCATTTGTCATGTCATTTTCTGAACCGCTTATTCCTAATTAGGGTCGCGGGGAGGCTGGCGCCCATCTCAGCCGACTCCG
>JAQMYF010040400.1:0-11399 GCA_030014195.1 Neosilurus mollespiculum
CAGTGCAGCTAACTGGGTTATCAAATGCCGGCCATGTCTCTCACTGTCTGTGGTGAGAGGCGTGTAAAAGAACCATTACTGTTGTTTGTAAAGAGTAGGCTGCACTGCCGTCAGTGTGTTTCTGCCCTGCGATGGCCTGGCAAGCTGTCCAGGGTGTACACTGCCCTCGCCCAGAGTCGGTTGAGATGGGCGCTAGTCTCTACGTGACCCTAATTAGGATTATTCGCTTCAGAAAATTAATGAATGAATATACAAAAAATATTCACATAGGGTATTTAACTGCAGTAAATAACAACTGTTTAAAAATAACAATGCAGTTAAAAAAGCAGTGTATTCAAACCTAAAATAATGCATAGAATTCAATATCAATTTAATTTTAATACTAATTTCTGATGAGTGCGGGAATCAATATTTGGTTGAATAACACTAACATTTTTATCACGGTTTTCATGCATCTTGGCGTGCCAAGTTTTCCACCAGTTTTTCACGTTGCTCTTGGGTAATTTTATGCCACTACTGGTGCAAAGATTTTATTAGCTCAACTGTGTTTAATGGCTTGTGATCATCCGTCTTTCTCTTGCCTGTGGAAGCAGATTATGAACAGTCACATGCCATCAAACCTGTTTCGAACCATGTTTGCAGGGCACTTGACCCCAGCTGCCAATCATCATTCTTCTTCTAGGTCAGATGATGTCATCCTATGGTTGTTGAGTGACATTTGATGTGGTTGATGCTCATCCTGGTCAGTGGAAAGTCATTTTTGCCCTCTGCCAGTTGGTAACTTTGTTGTCCACAATGTCTGCTACTTGACCTTGTTCCTATGGCAACCATCTTGGAAATTTTGAGGATGGAAGGGCCTGGTAATGACAGTATTGTTTTGCCAGTAAATTCAGAATTTATCCCTTCTTTTTCTCACTCAAAACATTTCATTTTTACACTTTTGCCAATGATAGGTCTTCAGAATTGATTTTCATATTCAGTTAAATGTGAGGTTCTACTAGCACCGTCTTTGTCATCTAAACTGGACATCTTTCAAAAGGATAGTGGTGACCACAGCAGTGATTTTCATTCTTTTTCTAAATAAGTCTCTTGGTTGTTTTGGTGTTAATGTGAAAACAGGGAAAGGTTACCCACAAGGTCCTTAGAAGTAAAAAATACAAGGTTAAATGTGATTCTTTTAGGAATATTTTCAGTTATTTTGCACATCACCCATTCTATGGCTAAGTTAAGGAGAAGAGACATAACACAAACCTGTCTCAGGTCAGTGTATATTAAAAGAAAATGTCACTGCAGGTGAAGTAGGTGTTAAAACATGATCTTTGGATGCACCATAAACTGTCTCTATGTGCAGTATGCTATCAAACGCTTATTGGAAATCAGTAGTTGTCTTTGCTGCTACATGTCTTTCTCTTGTTTGTCGTTTATGTGGACATTATTACTGCTGCGAAATATGAATACAAATTTTGTTATTTTGTTGATTCCCCTCACTGTATTATGACTCTATGGTATAACCAGAAATCTTACATTGTTCCACTGTTGTCCCATGTCAGTTGGTAGTTATATATTTATATATATGTACAAGAACCCCCTTATGTATAATATAATTTACACTGCTCCAGTTGGTCACGTCGAGGCTCAGCAACGTTAATGTGGCAGTAAAATGAAGTCAGCTGATGACATGAATGTAGTGAATGAGCAGGTTATCACATCAACGGACTTTTTCTTCCCTGATGGCACGGATATAAAATGGGGACTCGAATAATGAGCGGGTGGTTCAGGAAGCACGAGGAATCATTTTCACATATGTATCGGCCCCCCAGAGTCCCGACCTTAACCCTATTGAAAGTTTTCGGGATGTGCGGGAGAAGACTTTACGGAGTGGTTCGGTTTTTCCCTCATCGATTCAAGACGTCGGTGAGAAATGAACCCGACACTGAATGGAAATAAATGTTGCTTAAGTTTGGTGGAACAATGGCATGACAATTACGAGCTGTAAGCAAGAATACATATTTGTGTGTGCAAATGTAACGCATGTGGTCAGGGCGATGGCAAATGACCACTCATATGATGTGTTTCTAGCATTTATTCGCTCCTGCAGAAGACATAACACAGACATAAATTGTCTTCCTTTGTTTCTTTTCTTTTTTTTTTTTCTTTTTTGCTGCACATCTGCTCCCTCATCAGTGCAAGGTGATACTGTGCGGGAAAGAGGGGAAAGAGGGAGGTATGGGAGCTCAGGAGGTACGGAAAAGACGATGTGCATTTAGATTACTTTACAGTGAAATAATTACAGAGGACCATAATAATTGCTCAGTTGGATTAAAAAAACAAACAAACAAACAAAAAATAAAAAAAAACAACCAACAAAAAACACCTGGGGTTTCATGTATAACAGGTTTGAGAAGTAAACATTTCAGATCCTCACGCAGATATCTTATCTTATCCTAAATGCTTCTAGTTTTTTTATTTTCTTTTTTGTTCATTGCTTACCACAGCGATAGTAACCGTATATTTTCTTCCTTTTACATAAATGCAACTCACTTCCAAACCATCTCAATATCTCAGTAAATACATATTTCTTAAGAACATTTTTCTTCCTTGTTTTTGTCACGAACAAAGTTCCTGCAACTGCACGTCAGATGTCATGCAACAAGAAGCAACAGAATCATGTTTAATTGAACAAGAGTGTCATTTATACCACTGCTGTTTGCACGATTCTGACTGATCAGAAGATGCTACTTAATTTTCACATTTTTTATTTTTATTTTTTATTAATGAGCTGATTTTTACACCTTATTTCTTCTATAGTAACAGTTTAGTCATAGACTTATAGATTCTTCACATCTCCATCTATGGGGAGGCTGGCGCCTATCTCAGCCGAATCTAGGCAAGTGCGGGGTACAACTTGAACAGCTCACCAGACCATTGCAGGGCCAACATATATACACCCACACTCACACCTAGATTTGGAACAACCAGTTAGCCTAGTGTGCATGTTTTTGGAGTGTTGGATGAAACTGGAGCACCTGGAGGAAACCCATGCAAGCACGGGGAGAACATGCAAACTCTACACAGAAACGCCTCGAGCCCTGGAATCAAACCCGGGGATTTCTTGCTGTGAGGTGGACGTGCTAACCACTGTGCCACCGTGCCGCATCTATGGTTTTTAATAATGATAATATTTAATTAATTCCCTTTGTTTTCTGTGTTTTTTGGTTTTTGGTCTCTCTCTCTCTCTCTCTCTCTCTCTCTCTCTCACTTGCTCTCTCTCTCTTTTGAGAGACTGGCATGACTATATAATTGTTGACAACAGGAACTAACTTGTTTTGCAGATAGACAGCATTACATGTAATGAAAAAGATTTTTAAAAAGCGATGTGCTGTATTTTAATTAATTAAATAGGGAATAAAAGACCACTGGGAAATTACTGTAATATAAGAAGAATAAAACATGGTGTATAAGAAGTTAAGCCCTTTCCAGGATTTCTATACTGAGTCATGGGCTGCAGGGCGGCGTAGGGGTTCACACCTCAGCTTCACAGCAAGAAGGTCCTGGGTTTAAGTTCCGGGCTCAGGTGTTTCTGTGTGGGGTTCGCTTGTTCACCCAGTGTTTGTGTGGGTTTCCTTCGGGCACTCTGGTTTCCTCCCACAGTCCAAAGAAATTTGCAGAAATCACAGACATGCCAAACAACTATTGTGTAACTTCATCCGCATGATAACACTGACTGGAAAATTTCTGACTTCATCTGATTTTCTGATTTACATATCTAATTACTCTTCACCTGGAACAAGGAACTATTTTTTTGTGTAACAATTGGTCATTGGTCATAGGCGGCATGGTGGTGTAGTGTTTAGCATGTCCGCCTCACAACAAGAAGGTCCTCCCACAGTCCAAAAACATGCACAGTTGGCTAATTGGCTGTTCAAAATCACCCCCTAGGTGTGAGTGTGGATGGTTGTGTATGTGTTGGCCCTGTGATGGCCTGGCGAGCTGTCCAGGGTGTACCCTGCCCTCTCCCCAAGTTGGCTGAGAGGGGCGCCAGCCTCCCCGCGACCCTAATTAGGATTAAGTGGATCAGATAATGAATGAATGAAACTTTCCTAATTTGGACCCCTGAGAATGAAACTGATGTTTAAAATTGTTGATTGGCTCTAGGTTTCGAGATATGGGTCAGCATATACCACCCTGATGTCGCAATCGTGAAGGATGGGTAACTTTTAAAGAGAAGGGATCTGAATTTAAATTAGAAGTCACTAAATACATCTTTGACTGGATGTAGGAATGAAGTTTAGGTAAATAGGTTCAATGCTGGAACATTTATTTCAGGTGCAGAAGGTCAGGGGTTCAAAACATGGACATGGTGGGAGTTTGACCTGCCATGAATTTTCCACTCAAAATTGCAATGTTTGTGGATATATGATAATTATAATAATTATTAATGACTGGGTTTAAAAATTACTTTTATTCTTTCTTTTTAGGTAAATTAATAAATGATGCAATCTGAAGCTGGTATTGCATCATAATGATATGGATTGGATTATAGTCATGAATGATGCAACGCTAATTCCACTAACTCGACTTCCATCACTTTGCTCAATAGATTGCTCTATATCAATTCTAGAAACCATATACATGTAGCTTCATGTTCGATATAGTTATTCATCCATTCACTCATCACAATTCTAAGCCGCTTAATCCTAACTAGGGTCACGGGGAGGCTGGTGACCATCTCCGGTGATTCTGGGTGAGGGCGGGGTACACCCTGGACAGCTCGCCAGGCCATTGCAGGGCAAAGATACATGCAACTATTCCCACTCACACCTAGGGGCAATTTGGAACAGCCAATTAGCCTACTGTGCATGTTTTTTTGGACTGTGAAAGGAAACTGGACTACCTGGAGGAAACCCACACAAGCACGGGGAGAACATACACACTCTACTACTAGAGAACATGTAAACTTCACGCAGAAATGCCCGAGCCTGGGGGTCGACCCCAGGCCTTTTTGCTGTGAGGCGATATCCACTATCTTGTATATATCTTGTAAACCGTAGCCAATCAGCCTTTTTTATTGTCATATTTGAATTCAGAATACCATAATCCATAATAAATAACACATTTTGTTTCTGAAGCAAACAACTTTTTTGTATACCAGTTTTATTAGTATATCAGAATATTAGACATTAGTGCTGACTGATAGTGTAATATTTACATGAATGTCGTTGTTTTAATACATTACATCTACTGTAACAGGTTACAGCCCGTCCGGGCAGTGTATGATATCTTTACCTGTAGGAAGGTAAAGGAAAAGGAGTCTCTTGGGTCAGTACTTTGTAAAAGGTAAGGCCATTACTTTTAAAATTTCCAACAATGTTTTCAGGATAGAAGGCTGGACAGTTTATCAGGAACATGACAAGCTGAGTTTTTTGTTGCTGTTGTTGTTGTTGTTCTGTCTTGTGATAGAGCATAAGAAACCAAACCAGACCAAACCATAAACCATGGATAACACCACACAAATTGGAGAGAGCAGATTAGAAGATCGAAGTAAAACTTAAAATTCAAGATTAATTTGCTTTGCATACGGACCAGCATTTAAACCATGTAGGAATGCTCAGAGCCATGAAATAGTGCACGTGCATCAGATAATGTTTTTTTCTATTCTTTTTTTCCCCCAGAATTGGACAGATTTGGAATTCAGAAGTGCCAGGCATGCTGCAGGGTTGGGTGTTGTAGAATATCTTTATAGACCAAAGAGAGGTTGAGCTGAGCAATAAGCAGACATCAGAATGCCTCATGTGTGTTTTATTTATTTATTTTTTAATTGTGTATGTTTAGTACAATACAGCACAGCACAGCAAAATAACTGCACCAGAGTTAGCGAATAGCTAATTTACACCTGTTGTCAGTTAAAACTCAAGTCATGACTACCTAAAACAGTGACATACATAAAAGTTCATTTATGGAAACATTACACTATTTACAGTAAGACACAGTACAACACAGTACAAAGAATTCCATATATATAAACATTACAGTACATAAAACAAACAAGCAGAACAGCTCAATAGGTAAAGCCCATCCAAATGAATTTAATATGAGTGTGATTTAAAATATACATTACAATTTTTGGTGATTACACATTCGGGTCGATTTTAGAGAAGACTTGAATTTGGTTTTGAAGACATCAAAACTTCCTGAGTTTTTCCTGAGACTTTGTAAAATTAAATGATATGAAATACATGATGCTCCCAGAGTTTGGGAGGTTCAGGAGGTTCTCAGAGCCTTGGATGCCAGGGGAGGATGTGAGGTCAAGTCTTCCCAGATGAGGTAGTCAGTGATTCAAAAGGTCCTTGCAGTCCTTGGTAACCCTGATGGCTGTGTTGTTTCGACAATGTTGTAAGTACATCTCAGTCTGGGAGTGTGAGAGAATGAGAACGAGAGGAAGATCACAGAAGGAAAACAGATGCAAGATTTAAGAAAATTATTTTCTTTTAAGCCATTATTTCACTCATGTTGTTAGAAAAAATTTATTAAAAAAAAGTAGAACTGCCGCCTGGTGGTTATATGCCTCCATGTGGTAAAGCCACAATGACCTTGAACTTTGAGCTATGACATCAAAAATCTAACCAGTTCATCAATGAGTCAGAGTAAACTTTTATGCAAAGTTTGAAGAAAATCCCTGAACGTGTCCTTGAGATGTTGTGTTCACAAGAATGGCACGCATGAGACGCCAGTGACTTTTGACCTTCAAAATCGAATGAGTTCATCCTTGGGTCAAGATAGACATTTTGTGCCGTTTTTAGAAAATCTCTTAAATAATTTTTGAGATATTGAATTCAGAAGACTGGATGGATGGAGGATGGATGGACAACAAGAAAATATAATGCCTCCGGTCCTGGCTATCACCAGCATGGAGGCATAAGGAGGTCTAATCTTGATCTTAAATAGCTGCCAGGATTTACATTTTTTTTGTATCAGAATGTGATGTACATAAATGTAAATATCCAATTAAATCAGAGTGTGTATATGTTTTGTTGTTGTTTGTTTTTTCTTGTTTTCTGGTGGGAATTCTGTAACTTCCTGATAATCAGTGTAGGTATATATATATATATATATATATATATATATATATATTTCATTTTTGAAGGGATAGTGTGTAATATTTAGTGGTATCTAGCGGCATCTAGTGGTGAGGTTCCAGATTGCAACCAATCTCAAAATGACCTGTACGTTTAATACAAACTATCAATCCCATAATAGTAATAAACATTCTTTTTCTTCAACATTAGGCCAATGAAAAGCATGTTTATAGAGGATTGTATTATATATCTTACGTTGTTTGCTTAAGGTCTTGCAGGTCAAGGGTTCAGGTTCTCATCTGAGAGGTCTAAAAAAAAAAAGGTATTTAATAATCACATTTTACACTTGTGTAATCCTGAAAAAAAGAAAAAAACCCAAAACAAAACAAACAAACAAACAAAAAAAACCAACCCAGAATCAAAGCAAAGCATATGGAAGTATATTGCATTAATTTGGAAAAAAAACAAAAAACAGTTTTTCTGAATTAATCACATCGATTTAATCGGGGAAAATCTGCTATTAGTTTAATGGTTTTGTCTCAGCATCTGAAGAAGCTCTCAGGAAGGCCAGTTGCCAGTCAGAGTCAGTAAAGGCATTGCATGTTAATAGTTCCAGAGTATCTTATGAATTCAGCAAAACAGGGCCAATTTTTAAAAAAAATATACAACTGTGCAATTGAGTGTTCCTTGGTCAAGGGCCCAACAGTGGATAAATACAAGAAAAGGATGTCGAATTATTTAGATTTTTGACTACAGAATGTAAACAGGATTTCATATTCGCTATTCGCTAATCACACTTACCCATCTCCTGCCACGGATCAAGGTCCAACTCCGGAATTTTATTACAGTTGACAAACTTTGCTTGGTTGGGACTCAGGAGGAAAGGGTTCCTAGGAACTCTGGTGATGCCCGTGTTGTCACAGATGATTCGAGACAGAGACACTGTGGACAGTGAGAGTTTCTGTTCTGCGGTGAAAACGTCCTCATTCTCCCACCAGAGTCTGAAAATTACACAGATTACAGCGATCCAAGTTAGTTGCTGATCTAAGTTTCAAAAAGTCTGTTTAATGGTTCAGCTATCCCTTTAATACATCACAAGAAAGTGAATTCTTTTCCAAAACATCATGTTGGGAAGGGTTTTATTCCTCTTACAGTACACCATTCTCATTCATTCATTCATTTTCTAAGCTGATTAATCCTAATTAGGGTCACGGGGAGACTGGTGCCCATCTCAGCCGACTCTGGGCGAGGGCGGGGTACACCCTGGACATTTCGCCAGGTCATTGCAGGGCCCATACCCATACAACCATTCACACACACTCTCACACCTAGGGGCAATATGGAAACATCCAATCAGCCTAATGTGCATGTCTTTGGACTGTAGGATGAAACCGGAGTACCCGGAGGAAACCCACACAAGCACGGGGAGAACATGCAAACTCCACACAGAAATGCACCAAGCCTGGGAAATGAACCTGAGACCTTTTTGCTGTGAGGCTGACGTGATAACCACTGTGCCACAGTGCTGCCTGTGAGTCATTCTAATTTATTTTATTTTAAAAATAATAATTATTTTAAATTATTTAAAAAATTTCAATATATCACTGATTCATTTTTGTCAGTAGCTTTAAAAGTGAAGCGTTTGCAATCAAGTCCCTGTGTAAGTCGTTAGCTAAGCAACGATAATGAACAGCTGCAGATGAACTGCTGTCATGAGACCTGCTGTAACCTGGAAAAGTAACCAACAACTTCAAACCAATTAGAATTTATTTTGCGATTCTGCTGAAAACTTGTCACCTGTCTCCTTGGCGGATCTTCTGGAACTGTTTGGCGATGATGCAGGAGAACAGCGGTCCGACTCGGCCTCCGGCGACGAACGGTTCAGTAATGCCTCCCACCCAAAGGTCAATGTTATCAGTGGCACCGTAAAGCTCGATGAGTTTACGTGCCAGATCTTTATTCTTCAACACGCTCTCCAGTTCTTTCACATTCCTGGGTGCGGACAGGCCGCAAAACCTCCGCCATGCATTGTAACCTGATGGGCGGAAGACAATGGATTCAACAATGTGCTCTTCTTTGAACATATGAATCTGTCAGACTATTCATCTTTCTATATCTGTGTGTGCATGTGTGTGTGTGTGTGTGTGTGTGTGTGTGTGTGTGTGTGTGTGTGTGTGGGTCTGTGTGTCTGTGTACCTTGCAGGCCGTGGTCTCTGCCTCTCTGAACATTAAGGGAACCCAGGTCTAAGGCGATTTTTTTGGTGAAGGCAAACAATCTTTCTCTCACTGCGTCCACCAACACGCCGTTCTGTTTACTCAGCTTAGCTGGACGGCCAATCAGGCCTCGGATCTGAGGATCAATTCCACCTGGGAGGCGGGATTTCGGAGGAGACTCAGATTGTATCATAAACTGCTCACCATACAATATCACACAGTATATTCTATATTCTACTTCTATTATTCTATTCATCTATCGGTCCATAATCCCATGATGCACTAGGCCACTTTCAGAGTTTTCACATGTGGATTACAAGCACTCTGCAGAACCTATTCCCCAGAACAAACATCCATTTACACTCGCATTTACTCCTATGGGATATTTATAGTAGCCAGTTGACCTAATGTGCATGTGTCTGAAGGAAACACAAAAACACGTGAAGAACATGCAAACGCTACACAGAAATGCCCTCACTGATCTGGGGTGACCCTGTGATAGCCTGGCGAGCTGTCCAGGGTGTAACCCCTCCCTTGCCCAGAGTCGGCTGAGATGAACGTCAGCCTGCCCGCGACCCCAATTAGGATTAAGCCGTTAGAAAATGAATGAATGAATAAACCCAGGATGTGTTTGTTGTAAGGCAAGAGTGCTAACCTGTAACCTGCCATTGTGCCCTGTTACTCAGATTTTACACTCATATTATTATGGGATTGCAATATATTAAGTGATGCTATGCTGAAGCTTAATACTGTTACCTAAAATGGTACTATTAGGCAAAATCTAACATTTGTGCAGAAGTTTAATTTCATTAACGCACCTTCAAATACAACCCTCCATGGTGTGAAGAAGGCCTTGTGCAGAGGAATGCTACAGAACTGACAGTTATCTTGGAAGTCTTCATCCAAGCGGAACATGAAGGGTTGGATGGTGGCGTGAGCGAAGCGGTAAGCAGCAGTAGCAAAAACGTTGGCGATGCTTGGGTCAACAGTGGAGTTGTAACCAGGATACCTGCCAAGCCACCTCTTCATGGCACTGTCTCCCACGATGTGAGGCAGGTAGTCTCTAAACACTATGATCTGTAAAACATAGCATGTAGTCAATCAGCCTGATGTTGAGAATTCAGGTAAACTCAACCAATCCGCATGCATTCTGCCCCCATGCAAACATAGAGCCAAATGTCACCATACATGACTTCCTCGTTTATGTATCTGAAGACACCAAGACGCAGACAGTTGTGTCAACTATTTTTGCAATTTTTGTGTGATGCTGCAATTAAATTGCAATAAACACCTAAAAACATCACAACATGCATCAAATTTTTGGGGTGAAGGGTGGGGGTCTGTCACAAAATGGGGCATTTTTTACCTGCAGTAATCACAAAAAAAGCCCACGAAATCCTAGAGGGACTGGTCAGTTATCCAACTGGTGTACCACCAATCCTGATCTTTACCATGTTTGGTCTGGTCTGTCCTGGATCCAGAACCACTGATTCACTCATTCATCCAAACCATTCACACTCACACCTGGGGCAATTTGGGGCAACAGCCGATTTTGGAGTGTGAAAGGAAACCGGCAGTGGTGGCTTAGTGGTTAAGGCAATGGGTTTCTGATCCAAAGGTCAGCGGTTCAATCTCCACTATCAAGCAAGGCCCAGTTGTATAAAAATGATAATTGTAAGTCGCTCTGGATAAGAGCGTCTGCCAAATGTTGTGAATGTAAATGAAACTGGAGTACCGAGAGGAATGGTACTCAAACCCAGGACCTTCCTGCTAACCACTATGCTACTGTGCCACCGGGATCCAGGAACACCAAATCTGATCAGGTTGTCCCCTCTTTAAGATACACAGTATCAGCATCCATGTAGTTCAGTTATCTGTCTTTCAATGTAATTTGTGCCTCAACTAGACAATTAAATATTGAATTCATTTTAAGACATTTGTTACCAGCAAATATTCTGATATTTGACCATATATAGTGATATACACATGTACTGTTGAGTGTATTTGTGTGTTCAGTACCTGAAAGTAGGCACCCATGATTTTGCGAGCTTCCTGATAAAGCTGTTCGCTGCTCCACTGTGGATTCAAGACGCGCAGAGCTCGTGCGAG
>JAQMYF010040401.1:0-11395 GCA_030014195.1 Neosilurus mollespiculum
TGGCTGAGATGGGCGCCAGCCTCCCCGCGACCCTAATTAGGATTAAGCGGTTCAGAAAATGACATGACATGACACATAATAATAAAGAATTTTTTTGTAGAAGAACATAGGTTTGAATGCTTTCAGCATTCACACCAATAATAATAAAGATTTTTTTTTGTAGAAGAACATATGTTTGAATGCTTTCAGCATTCACACCAATAATAATAAAGAATTTTTTTGTAGAAGAACATAGGTTTGAATGTTTCAGCATTCACACCAATTACAGCAGGGGCCAGGAGGAGTGGTTCAAGAAGCTTTAAAGTGACACAGAAGAGTATTTGGGATGTATGTGGCTTTGTTTGGTTTTGGTAGATCAAAAATGGTTGCCTTCTGTCAAGTCTTGTGTATGGACTGATGATGGAGGCATGAGGAATACGACACCTGAAGCCTTGCATTTAAATCCACAGTATAGAGGGAACTCCTTTCTCCTATTCAGCTTCATGGAAGATTAAACAATAGTCTCTCTCCCTCTCTTCCACTCTCCTACTTTCTCTGTCTTGCACACACACTCTGAACACAAATAAATCAAATTAGTTGTTTTGATTAAAACCTCTTGAGACCCCAATGTCCTCTTATGAGGACATCATATTTTTTCCCAACAGTATTGCATGTATGTCCTTGTAAGATCCTCATATGAGAGCCATTGGGTATTACTCTTTTCCCAAACTTCTTCTTGTTTAAAGACATTGATAAAGTTCAATAGTTATTGGGTGGTGAGGGACAGTGTGAAGAAATGAGAAGATGCACAACAATAATTTATCGGTCTCAGGAGGGTATATATAGGAAATTGACATTACAAAATATATTACTGAATGACAGTACAACAGGAATGCATGATCATCACATAATGTTTACTATTAAAACTCCCAGATGGGCCATCATCTCTCCTTGGTGGTCTCATTGAGTCTTTTATAAACAACTCATCAGATCACATTAGTATTCCTCAGAGCTAGGATGATGTATAAAAGTAGGATTGTACACTAGATGTAACAGATTACTGCAAATAATCTGTGAGGATGTGGTAGTGATTTGTAGACTCATCCTATCTTGTTTGTGATATCTGTAAATACTGTATATTTTCTGTAATATTATGTCAGAAACTAACAATAGTGCAGTTGAAGTCTCGCTTGTACATCAGCAAATATTTAACATTGTACTGACTGAAGGACCAATATCAAAACTTAGTGTTGTGATATTGATGGCGCTGTTCTTTATTTATTTGAATACTGTCATGATCTGGACTCTTTGGAGTAAACCTGTTTTTAAAGAGACTCCACGTTACATTTTGTTTAACCACATGCTTATCAATGACTCAATACAGCTCTTAGTTACATCTTTATTGTATATTTTTGGTGTGGCTTATCTAAAGTTAATCATGTATGCTTGTACTTTTGTAGTTATTCTTTCAGGTACAACTTTCCGTAATGCACCTTTAAACCTGGCGCTGATGTCACTAGAGCGTTACGTGGCTATAAGCTTTCCTCTAAGACATGCTGAAATAGTCACTCAGAAAAGAACGTATATTGCAATTTGTATTATTTGGTCTATTGGTTCAATACATTATATAATTGACTTTTTTTACAGTGCCATTACAGATCCTAAATATTTAACCTCAAAAGTACTTTGTACAAGAGAAAGGCTCTTCATAAAGCAATGGCAAATAGATCTTCATCAGGGTTTTAATATAATCTTCTTTGTATCAGTGGCTGTAATCATCCTTTCAACTTATATTGGCATTTTGATCATAACCAGGTCCATTTCCTCCAATAAACAGTCTGCTACCAAAGCTAACCAAACCATACTGCTGCACCTATTTCAGCTGGGCCTGTGCCTCACCTCCTTTCTCTACAGCATTATAGAACGAGCTGCAGCAAATGCTGGAAGCAGCAGCCTCTTCTTGGACCTGCGTTATCTAAATTATTTATTTGTGCTGATCTTGCCACGCTGTCTAAGCCCACTTATCTATGGACTAAGAGATGATTTTGTTCGACCCATATTCATGTACTACTTTCTTAGTGACAAAGGAAAGTGCAAGTCCACAGTCAATGTAAAGTAGTGTGTAGTGAAAATTATACGCAACCACTTTTGTCTAAAGGGCTCCTAATACATTACTTCTCTATAATTTTTCGGTGAAAATGTATTGAACGAGGCAATTGTAGGCACTTAGAACCTAAAAAAAAAAAAATTATTATTCCGACAAGTATATTGAATTAAAAGTATGGCTAATAAACAAAAACACCGATAATACCAATTTTTCAAAAAACTTTAAAGTAATATTTAGCAAGTGAAGAAATTAAAAAATATGTGAACACTATGCCTGAAAGGTTAAATGCTGTAATCAAAGTAAAGGGTGGCCACACTAAATATTGACCTTTTTTTTCTCTCAAAAAAGAGACTGTTATTTTTATTATTACTATATATTGTTGTTTATTTACTTGTTCTCATAAGTTTATAGAGAAAATTATAGAGAAGTAATATGTTACTCCTTTATATTAGTAGCCCTTTTAGACAAAAGTAATGGTGTATAATCTTTACTGCACACTACTGTACACTGACTCCTTTCATCACAGATGTTTAGGGATATATATATATAAACATGTCCAATGTAATTTTTATTGTAATAGGAACTCATGGAGACAACATATGAACTGTTATGTACTTAGTAAATGAAATTAAATTTTGCTAAACTTTGTTTCCTGTAATGAGGCTGAAATTCCTGTGCTCCCACTCAGTCGGACTGACTAACATTTCAATGGGGATTAAAGTTAAAGCTGCACAGTGTTTAGCCTGTTTAAATAAATGATATCATTTGTATAGGTTTGGATAGGGTCTATTAGTTCTTTATGCAAATGCTGTAATTTATTCTGCTGAACAATTGATACACAGGTAATTATACCCAGAATAGTCGCTTTTAATGTTTAGTAGGCATATGTGAAGAAAAAAATTAAATGTTGTGTGTTTAGGACTTCTATCCAATTTAGCTTTTGTAAAAAGGTAATGTTTCAAAATGTAAGCCATGAAACCAACACGCACTTACTAGGTGTAGAATTATAATAAACATTTTAATTTTAGAAAGCCCCCAGTGCAGCTAACTGGGTTATCAAAGGCCGACCATGCCTCTGTCTGTGGTGAGAGGCATGTAAAAGAACCATTGCTGATTTTCGTCAAGAATAGGCTGCATGCCGTCAGCGTGTTTCTGCCCTGCAATGGCCTGGCGAACTGTCCAGGGTGTACTCTGCCCTCGCCCAGAGTCGGCTGAGATGGGCGCGCCTTAGGGCCCGCCTCCCTGCGACCCTAATTAGGATTAATCGGTTCAGAAAATGAATGATGAATTTCGGAAAGATTTATTAGCTTAGCACATTTACTTGATTGCTTTTGGAATACAAACGTAAATGTATTGATATGGCATTGAGTGTGAGATAAAGCTATGGGAAAGTGTTTACTGTGGTATTGATGCCTGTGCCTTTACTATTCTTTTTCGGTGAACTATGCTTTTAGGCTAATTCATTGTTTCTCTTTGAAAGATGATCAAGTGAAAATTACTTTGAAATTTATGGTTCCAGTGTAATAATTTTATATTTATATGAAGTCAGGGAATCTGAGATGAAACCCTGAGACACGTTTCTGACCAAGTAAGAGTAATTGATAAAAACTCTAGCCTAATGTGGCTTCCAGTATTTTGTGTTTATTAAAAATAGGCTGTATTGAGTGGGGGCTGGGCTGTAATATAGCGTAATATAGTGATTAGTACTTAGTCCTGGGTTTGAGTCCAGGACTCAACAAGTGTATTTCTGTGTGGAGTTTGCATGTCCTCCCGTGCTTATATGGGTTTCGTCTGAATACTCCGCTTTCCTCCCACAATCCAATTCCTTTTTGGGTGTGTGAATGGTTGTGTGTGTGTGTGTGTGTGTGTGTGTGTTGACCCTGCAAAATACTGTCAGCTGTTCAGGGTGTACCCAGCCTTTGCCTGAGATAGGCCTCAACCTCCCATAACCCCTAGTGAGATAAAGCATTTTGGTAAATGAATGAATGTATTGGTGCACAGGACACTTGCACAAGAGAGGAGACAACCCAGATATTCTTCACAAAGAGCCGCAGAGAAATGCTTTTCCTTGCAGTTCATTATATTCCAGTGGCCAAGCATTTGGGGGGCACACATGCAAATCACTAAACTGTTTCATTGTTTTTATTGGCTGAGCATTCATGGTGATGTTGGCCTGTGGTGTGCACCATGACACAAATGTCAGCTGGCCAATCTATTGGTCACTCCAAAAGTGTGATTGCAGCCTTTAACATTAATCAAGATCCCCTTCTAAAGAATTTGGACTAATTTTGTCAGGCCATTAGTTAGATCTGCACATGGGTATCGCTTTGTGTTACTGCGATATGTGGATGCAGTGCTGTTGAACACAATTTTTGCCAGTAATGTTGTGGTGGCACTCTTCATTATTATCTCCCAGGTGGGAATTCTGCATGAAATCTTCAGTGATCAAGGCACTACATTTATGTCATGCATAATCCATAAAATCTACTTATTATTGTTGATTAAATTGGTCTGCCCCAGTGTGTACAATCTTTAGACAGACAGGTTGGTCAAGCAGTTTAATCAAATGCCCAAAACCAGAATTATTAAGTTTGCTCACAATGATGCATGAAATTGGTATAATTTTTAGCTCCTGTCCCTCGGAAGCTATAGGAATGGGTTCCATCCATTCGTCCGTCCAGCCGTCCACCCATCCGTCTGTCTGTCATACTTGGTTTCCGGACCTTTACTTGCCGCATGCTGAAGCTGGGGCTTTCCAGTTTGCTGGCTCACTTCTATGAGTGCTAGGATGAGTATGTGTGTGAGTGACCTTGACCTATTTTTCAAGGTCACAGAGACAAAACTGTACATTTCCGGACATTTACTTGTCATGCGCTGAAGCTGGGGCTTTCAAGCTTGCTATGCATGTTCACTACTAGGAGTGCTAGGCTAACATTGCAATAATAATAATAAATTTTATTTATACAGCACTTTTCATTATAAAACAAATCTCAAAGTACTACAGAGTAAAGTCACACATAAAAACAGCGCATAAAGTCAACTACAAAAAGTTTCTATGGTCTGTGGTGCCCTCAGGTGGTCTAGGAAGGCATTCCATTGGCAGGGTGCTCAAGCTGGGGCTTTCAGACTTGATATACTTTTCAAGGTCACAGAGGCAAAACTATATATTAGGTTTCCAGGCATTTACTTGCCGCGTGCAGAAGCTGGGCTTTCAAACTTGCTATGCTTATTCTATATTGGCATATCATAAAATGTTCCTTTCGGCAGGAGCGTCTGGACCCCTGTGGTCTAATTTTATAATTTACGTCCCACAATCCTCCAAAGAATTTTTCCCCATATTAATCATTATATGGTCAAAAACGCATGTCATCTTCGACTGGTAGAAGGGGCTTTCGCAAAGTAAAACTGAAATTTTATACATTCTTGATCTGAGAGCAAAATTCAACACTATAAGGAACCTAACTTTGGAAAATGGGGGGCACGGTGGCGCAGTGGTTAGCACATCTGCCTCGAGGCATTTGCATGTTCTCCCCATGCATGGGTTTCCTGTGGGTACTCTGGTATCCTCTTACAGTCCAAAAGCATGCACCATAGGCTATTTGGCTGCTCCAAATCATCCCTAGATGTGAGTGTGAGTGTGAATGGTTGCATGTGTTTGGGCCCTGCAGTGGTCTGGCGAGCTGCCCAGGGTATACCCCGTCCTCGCCCAGAGTCGGCTGAGATTAAGAAACAAATGAATGAATGAATGAATATGGGAAAATTTGCTACAGGAGCAAGAACGCCAAACCTGTCCCTTTCTTTTGGCTATTGTATGTGGCTCCATAGTGACACCTGATGGAGGAAAGCAAGACCATGCACAGGCTAAAAAGATGCTTTGAAATTAGAAACTTTGCAGAAATAGTCAACCCCTCTAAACATATTCACCAGCCTTCACCATTCATTTTCCCCTTTTCCTCTCCCTCTATACTCCTCTAGACTCAGGAAAAGTGATTTTCTTTGCGGCCGTCACTGAACTGCACAAACAACACAGCAAGTTCAGTATTGTTTATTTGTCTAAGTCCTTTTATTTAATTACAGTATATATAAATATACTTGTGTATTGTCTTATAGACAAAATCTGTTTTGTCTATAAGAAATGGTTTGGTTCAAATTTTTACATTTAGACCCAGCTATACTATGCCTTATATTTTTATTAAAATTATAAATTTTTTATAATGTTACCACTGTAATTTAAATAAATAAATATTTGAATAAATATTTGTGGAATCTACATCACTTAGCAGGGGTGGATAATCACTGCAATTTCCACTCAGAGGTGTACCATCTCTCCCTGGGGTCATAATGTTGGCCTCTATAAAGACATGTTCATAACCTTCTTAATCTTCGGGGCTGCGCTCACATTTTACTGAACATCCATACTTCTCAGTAAGCAGCCCTGCACTGAACATACATTTTTTTCATGAACATAATTTTGAATTTGTTATCAAATGTTTATTCTGTCTGTACTTTGAAAAAATTGTTATCTTGGAGTGGCTAATTCTGTTCTGTTAATATTGCTGCACTGGGTCTTTATACATTATTGCATGCTCATGGTCTGTACAACATTATGGCAGTCATTAATGAGAGCACAACTGAGGTTATGTTAATTTATCAACAACTTTTTAAGGTTACACTCACTGAGGGACCCATCTCAAAAGTTAGTGTTGCAATAATGATGTCTCTGTTTTTTACTTATTTGAATGCTATCATGGCCTACACTCTTTGCAGTAAGCCTGTATTTAAAGAGACTCCACGCTATATTCTGTTTATCCACATGCTTCTTAATGACTCAATACAGCTCCTTATGACCTCTCTACTGTATATTTTAGGTCTGGCCTATCTCAGGTTAGTCATGACTGCTTGTGCTTTTATGCTTTTTGTTTCAGCTACAACATTCAATAATGCACCTTTAAACCTGGCTGTGATGTCACTAGAGCGTTATGTGGCTATACGCTTTCCTCTAAGACATGCTGAAATAGCCACTCAGAGAAGAACTCATTTTGCTATCGGTGTCATTTGGTTTATTGGTTCCATAAACTTTATAATTGACATACTTTATGGAGTTGTAATGGATTCAAACTTTTTAACCATGCAGTTGTTATGTACGAGAGAAAGGATCTTCATAAAGCAATGGCAGGTAGATGTTTATCAGGGCTTTAATGTATTTTTCTTTGTGTCAGTCACTATGATCATCCTTTTCACTTACATCAGCATTTTGATCACAGCCAGATCTATTTCCTCCAGTAAAGACTCTGCTGCAAAAGCCCACAAGACCGTGCTGCTGCACCTCATTCAGTTGGGCTTGTGTCTTACCTCTTTCCTCTACAGCATTATGGAGCGAGCTGCAGCGGTGGCTGGCAGCAGCAGGCTCTTTACAGACTTACGTTACATAAACTATTTATTTGTGCTGATCTTGCCACGCTGCCTAAGCCCACTCATTTACGGACTGAGAGACGATGCTGTACGAACCTTATTCATTAACTACTTCCACTTTGCCACAGGTAAATACAAGTCTACTGTGAATGCACACTGAATTAAGGTTATTGATGCTTGACATACTATTCAAATGGTGTGTTTATTCTTAAGGAGACTTTTGAAAAAATACATTAAAAAAAAATAAAGAAAGATGCTTATACTTACTTGCCCTGTAACTCAAAGCTTCCACTCTGTTGGGTGTTGTGGTTCAGCTTTGTTAAACAGAGTTAATCCTATTCAGCCATGTGCCTTTACATAAAGTTAAAAACTGAGTGTCTTCATGAGAATAAAAACTATGCCATGTCATTTATACTTATATATTTTATAACACATTATAATCTAATTTTAAACTTCTCATTTAGTGGTCAGTTAATGAAATTCATCATATAATGCAGTATATGTTCTTTATAATAAATAATACTAAAAAGAAAAATCTGTAAATACTATCCATCATCAAGGTCTTCAGGTTTTTCCTTTTATGAGTATTTGTCAAAATTGTACTAATTTGGAATAAAAGTCTTTTCTAATAACAGACATACAGGACTAAGTGAATCTGCAGAATGAATGAATAAATGAATGACTAAACACATCTAATTGAACATCTCAATTTTGGGAGATGAAATCTATTTGGTACCATATATGGCTATGATTTCATGGGGGCATTGTTGATTAGTGCTTTTACTGATGAGGCCCTCCACAGTTGTGTCATTAGCAAACATGATGATGTAATTTGATATGTATCGTTGCAACACAGATGTGAGTCAGCAAAGTGAACAACAGTGGACTAAGTACACAGCCCTGGGGGCCTTAGTGGTCATTGTGGTGGTGGTGCAGCATTTCCTGCTCCCAATCCAGACTGACTGAGGTCTCTCAGTCAGGAAGTCCAGAATCCAATTGCAGAGGTAGGAGTTCAGGCCCAGCTTTCGAATAAACTGCTGGAAATTATGGTACTGAATGCTGAACTGAAGTCTATGAACAGGACTGGAATGTATGAGAATATAAGGCAAAACCCAAAAAGTATCTTAACAGAAAAACAGCTGTGGTCATTTTTCATGCTCTCACTGCACTTATTTTGACTGGTTCTGTACTAACATGGTGGCATAGTGATTAGCAATCTCCCCTTACAACAAAATCCCTGTGCTTGTATGTCCTTCTGCTAAATAGTCTGGATATATTATATCCCGGCTATGCATAGATTATTCATTGCATTTGTCTGCTTAAATATGTCAGGGATGAAGCAAAAGATTATTGTTTCATTCTGGACACTGAAGGTTCAGCAAATTCGAAGAGAGTGTTCTCCATGGAGGGGTTGAACAAAACCAAGACTAGATACAGTATGACCCCGGGTGGAATACTGGCACCTATCACTATGGCCTCAACATCAATAGCTGGCCTTTTAAGTGGAAGCCCATTACCCTTGTCATCAGTTCATCAAAGTCTGCGACAAACACTTACAACAACAACAAACACCACAACACAACTGCAACATTCATATGCTGAAACTTGCACACACACACACACACACACACACACACTATATGTGTTTAGCACTGCTGTTCAGTGGGTCAATTTCTTTTTTTTTTGTTTCTTCATTTTTTAAAAAATGATAAATGCTTTTTTGGCTGAATTTGTCTGTCTTTTATTCACCCTTTTTTCTATTTGTGCTGGTCAGTATATATACAATAAGTTAACTGAACTAGTTTTTAAATGCAAAACTAAATGAAGGAATTGGGTGGGGATAAGGGGCCTTTGCCTCCACATTTTGACCAAATCTGCAGCAGTAACAGCAACAGCAGTTATTAAGTGGCTGTCATATTTGTACATTTTATATGCACAGTCTGGAATGTTGGTAATATGATTATATCGCGGGTAGCATGGTGGCACAGTGGTTTGCATGTCCACCTCATAGCAAGAAGGCCTGGGTTCTTTGTGTAGTTTGCATGTTCTCTCCATGCTTGCCTCGGTTTCCTCCAGGTACTCCAGCTTTTGAGGGTGTACCCTTCCATCGCCCAGAGGCGTCTGAGATGGGCGTCAGCCTCCCTGCGACCCGAATTAGGATTAAGCCGCTTAGAAATTGAATGAATGAATGATTATACCGCCATGCATATGGTTTCCCTTAGTTATGATCTCATCATCCCTAGTCTAAAATATTAACATCAGAGCATGAAGATTTTCAGTGGGATTTAGTGGGTTTTGCATAAAAAATATTAAATTATCCCAAATGATTTAAGGTCAGTTTTCCAGTACTTATCTAATTTTTTAATGAAATGGCAGTAGGGGGCCCTGAACTCTTCATATTTTAAATTTGATCATTTTAGTTTAATGTTGTCTGCAAACATTTAAGTTGTACTCCATTAAAAGCTATTGACATAATTTGAGGTTTATTATTTCTGTTTGCAGGTTGACCAAGCTGCTTTTTGTATTATGGCAGATGAGGAGATGGCAAATTATATCTGTTCATATGCCACCCACTTGGCTGTCCTTCTTTTTTGTATCCAGAGGGAAGGAAATACTGATGAAAAAAGTAATTTTAGACTTATTCTCCATTTTACACCTACATATCATTACAAGTTTTCAATACTGAACTCAAGTGAACTTTCATTTTTAAGTTTAACAACTAGGAAATTTTATATAGTATGTGTCATCATCTTTCCCTGTGGCCCACATGGTGCTTATTATAAAGATAAGTTGACAATGACTTTCATATTCAGGTCTCCAATCATATATGAAAGTTGGGTGCTGTTGCAAAGGACCTAAGAGACCTGTACATGCACACAATTTATAAATGTTTTCAATTCTTTTTGTAGATCTCATCTGTAAAGAAGTAGTGTTTTTATTTGTAGTGGCTTCGTTTACTGCTGTTAATATCTGTGAATATCATTGTATGGTTATATTTGGTATCATATTATGTCAGTTACTAATAATAACAGTGTAGGGAAGTGGTTTATACAACAAATATTTCAGGATGTGCTGACTGAGGGAGTGATAATGAAAGTTATTTTTTGCAACACTAATGCTTATATTCTTCATCTTTCTGAATGCTATCATAGTTTATACTCTTTGCAGTAAGCCTATTTTTAAAGAGACTCTACACTACATTTTGTTTATTAACATGCTTCTCAATGACTCAATTCAACTTCACTTCCATGCTCTACATTTTTACTCTGTTCTTACTCAAATTAGTCTCGGTTGCTTGTGGTTTTTTTAGTGCTTATTTCAGTTACGACATTCCGTAACGCACCTATAAACTTGGCTGTGATGTCACTCGAGTGTTACGTGGCTATCTGCTTTCCTCTAAGACATGCTGAAATAGCTACGCGGAAAAGAACTCATATTGCTATTGGATTTGTGTGGTTTTTTGGTTCTATAAACTCTCTTTATGTAACAGTGATGGACCCTAGATTTCTAACCTCACAAATTATGTGCACAAGAGAAAAGCTCTTCATAAAACAGTGGCAGGCAGACGCTTTACATGTTTTAAGCATAGTGAACTTTGTGTTAGTGTCTATAATCATCCTTTTTACATATATCAACATTTTGATTACAGCCAGGTCTGTTTCTTCTAATAAAGAATCTGCCACAAAAGCTCAAAAACTGTACTGCTCCACCTCATTCAGCTGGCCCTGTGTCTTTCATCTTTTCTCTATGGCTTCATAATGCAAGCTGCAACAATGGTTGGCAGTAATGCCCTGTTCTTAGACCTGCAATATTTAAACTATTTGTTTGTGCTGACGAGTTTGTGCCTAAGCCCACTCGCCTACGGACTGAGAGACAAAACTTAATTTTATATATATA
>JAQMYF010040402.1:0-11393 GCA_030014195.1 Neosilurus mollespiculum
TCTCTCTCTCTCTCTCTCTCTCTCTCACACACACACACACACACACACACACACACACACACACACACACACACTGATGATTTGTCTAGGACTAAAATATACTGAGCATCTAGTGAACTTCAACTGGACACAGTTCACCTGTCTACATTGGAAAGACGTGCTGGTCACTGTATCAATTCTAAAACAATTAGGATATTTCACAGGGCACAAGTTAACAGAAATTATCACACATCAAAACACTATGGGAAAGGCAATAGAAGAAACAATTTTACAGCTGTTTTTTCTAGTGAAGGACAAACACTAGAAAAGTATGGACAGATTGATTTCTTCTTTAGCTCAGAACGATCATGTGCCAAGTGGGCCCTTGTTCATGAATTCAAAGGTGCAGGTTTTTCTTTGCTGCAAGATAGTGTAACAAATGATACATGCAGTCATGTTGTTCCCCTATTGGAAACCTCTGCCAGTACAGTAGTTTCCTTGGATTGTAGATTGGGGAAAGTTGTTTTCCTTGACTTGACATCTATGCCTGGCATTGTGTTTGGAGCTCATTTCCCAAACACACTTGAAAAGTTTTAACCCATTAAGACCTAAACTGGCCTAAGAAGCCAAAAATCAAATGATTGATCATTGTAATAACATGCTCTGAAAATGTACACCTGTCTGACAATTTGCCGTGAACGCTTTGTAGAGTTAGATAGTGTCGAATTGGCCCCAATTTATCTTGAACCTATAGAGGATGCAAGAAAGGGCCTACAGTGTGTGGTGGCAAGATGAATTGCCTCTACTGTATTATTAGGGTCACTCGAATGATTATTAAAATACTATGTGCTCTATTATGTGTTTCACTTCCCAAGATTGCTTTACTGCTTTATTACAACACAGCTCTGCTGTGAATTCTGTAAAAAAAAACAACTGTGTATTCATCTACATATCTACTTTACTGTCAGAAAACAAGTTAATTAAATTGGCAGCACAATGTAAACATCTAGAAAGTTCATACATTATAAAAAGTTTCAAAGGTGTTTTCTGAGCACATTATGGCTGTTTGTGTTAATAGTTTAAGTTTTCAAACTTAAAATTGTAATTAATGAGATGACGTATGTAAGACATAAATTTTGTAAGTGGAACATTATGTAAATGTATACCCTTATACATCATAATAAAGAGAAAATATGATAGAGGTATAATCATGTGTCATACTGAGACTCATTTGAGAGCTTGCACTCATTTTTCTTTTTGCTGAGATAGAAAAGAGACTAATCTGAGAATTCAAATACTAGAGCTCACACAGTGCTCACTGTGAGACTTATTTCTCAGGAGACACATTTGAGAAGAATAAGAAAACCACTTTAGTCTTGATTAGTGCTCAGTTATATCTAGGAGATGTAAATGTTACATAAAGGAGATCTTATCTTCAATTTTTCTTTGCTATGGGTGTAAAACAGTGTTACACACTGTAAAATACACAAGAAAAAAACATATATGAGACCGGCTGCAGCATAATACGGATTAAGTTGCAAGGTTGTGTATTGAGTAAGAGGCAATGTAAGTATGATGCGATATCGCCAAAAATACATCCTTCAAAGCATAATCTTCCACATGACCAAGTTGAAATATCCATAAACACAATCTATCCTACTAAAATACTTGTTTAAGAAAGGGTTCCGTGTCCACGTTGTTGTAAAACAATAGTTTTGTGACCCAAACATCTTAAACTTAAATTCATCTATCTATAGCACTTTTCCTCAGTCTTCCTCTGTCCATCTGTGTTCTGTCCATCTTAATCTTTTCCTTTCATTGACGAGTCTCAGTTATTACTTGTTTGCAACTCCAGGAGTCACTTCTTCACTGCTGATGTTGAGAATGCTGTTTTGGTGTTTTGTGGGTACTATCTAATGATGCTGCCAGTTGAGGACCTGTCAGGTGTCTGTTTCTCAAACTAGAGAGTCTGATGTACTTGTCCTCTTCTTCAGTTGTGCACCGGGGCCTCAGACTTTTCTTTCTATCCTGGTTAGAGCCAGTTTGTGCTGTTCTGTGTTGTGAAAGTAGTAGTACACACCACTGTATGAGATATTCAGTTTCTTGGCAGTTTCTTTTATGGAATGTCCTTCATTTTTCAGAAGAAATATAGACTAATGAGGTTCAGAAGAAAGTTCTTTTTTTCTGGCCAATTTGATTCTATAATCAAACCCACAAATGCTAAGTCATGTTCAACTAACCTAAAAAAAAACAGAAGGACAATTCAATTCAATATAGTTTTATTTGTATAGCACTTTTTACAATTGACAAAGCAGCTTTATATAGTAAAAATAATTTTAAAAGGAATTTAAACATTTTATTGTGGTGACGCAAAATGGGTCTCTGCACACCTATGTAGATATGCCATTTAAAATCTAGCTGTTTCCCCCTATAAGAAACAAACAAAAAAAATCAGGCTGTGTCCCAAACAGCGCAACAAGAAGTGCACTCATGAGGGCACATGCACCATTATTTCACAAACTATAGAAATATCTGGGGAGCACTGGTCAATTTGGACCCTTAAAATAAGTGTTTGAAGAAAGGGGAAAAGTAGATTTAAAAAAATGAGAAAACACAAAATATGGTGGATTTGTAGCTCAGGTGCAAATTTTCCAGCCTTTTGCTTGTTTAGTGGATTAAAACAAATCAATCAATCAGAGAAATATGTGCTTTTTGCACTGGTAAGCTGACAGTAATCTTTTCTCCAGTGTGTGTTAAAAGTGATCTATTATTTTAATATAAACTAGCAAATTTTCCTTCTACTAATTTGCTGCTGTGTTTTTCTCCAGCTAAAACAGGTCAAAGAAAAGAACAAGAAAATGACTGAACACTACACAACAGAACGGACCCTGAGAAAGAAATACTACAACATGGTTGAGGATATGAAAGGCATAGTTTTTGATAAACACATCACATGAACATCAGACTATTGACTTTGTTTTTATTGGACAGTGGGCCATAATGTGTTCAGGTTATATGCAAGTATAAAGAAACAAGAGATATCGGAGTAAGCACGGATTGCTTACCCATTACACCTCCATATATTCGCAAATACGTAGAAAAATTAATCAATCAATGAACACAGCATTAATTGGCCACAGTAATACTTTAATATTGCTTTTCACATATATACACCAGAAAAGGACAATGCAGTCTGTGGGAACATTTATGCTTAAAATTTGGTTTAAAAGCCTACTGGTAATTTATGTATTTATGTGCATCCTAAACAGGCAAGGTCCGGGTGTTTTGCTGTATAAGGCCTCAGACACGGTCCGAGCTGCTAAGGGGCAGCAGCACCATCGTATCATGTTTAGATGATTACTCGGTTATCCTGGAGACTCCGCGAGGGTCTCGAGAGTTTCAGTTTGACAGGATCTTCACCACTGAGCACACACAAGATGATGTGTTTCAGGAGTCTAGCAGGTCAGTGAGCAAATCTACAAATGTGCCCGTTATTCAACTGCAGCCTTGCTTCTTGTAGGAAAGTGGTAATTTAACGGAATATTCTGTATTCTGAGAGTGTACCATCTCTAAAGGTTAATTCAATCAGCAATCGATGGCTTCAACGTATGTATCTTTGCATACGGACAGACTGGCTCAGGAAAAACATTTACAATGTTGGGGGACAGAGAGCAGAAAAACCCTGGAATCATCCCAAGGACATTTACAAGGATCTTTGAAATCATTCAAGAGAATGAGACAAAATTTGAATTCAAGGTGACTTGTAAAAATAGTTCCGGAGCATTTTCAGAAGTCTTTATTTTTATTTTTATCTATCCATTGGGGTTTTAAAGCATGTGGTTGGGAACCTCTGTTGTTTTAAGCTTTAATACATTTAAAGAATCATACCACTTGGATCACCATCCTCATCTCATTTCTCATTTCTCTCTTGCTGCCTTATCCAGGTCTTGACTTCTATGTTGGAGCTGTATAATGATCGACTCCAGGATCTCTTTGTGAGCACATCTGAGGCACTGTCAAAAAGAATTGAGATTAAAAAGGACAAAAAGGGACTTGTATTCGCCCAAGGAGCAGAGGCAAAGGAAGCAACTAGTGCTGGCGAGCTCTTCGCTCTTTTTGAACTGGCCTCTGCCAATCGCCATATTGCAGCTACCAGTATGTTTTCTTTATCACTCAGCCAGGTTGTGATCATGTTGACTACATGATCTTGACTCTGTTGTGACTTTTAAATGCTGATTGGCTGTGTGGTTAACCTTTCAGAGATGAATATAGAAAGTTCTCGGTCTCACCTGATTATCAGCATAATGCTGGAAAGTCGTAACCTGACAAATGACAGTATGACATTTGGTAAGCTGAACCTTGTTGACCTGGCAGGGAGTGAGAGAGCAGCAAAGACAGGAGCTAAAGACGACCAGCTGAAGGTGATAATATGAAATTATTTATTCATTTGCTGGGCCGCTTAATCCTTCTAGAGTAGAGGGGAGGCTGGAGCGTGCACCACCAACTCTGGACAAAGACAGGATACACCCTGCCAGTCCATCGCAGGGCTAACACACACACAAACATTCACATTCACACCTAGCAGCAATTAGCCTGATGTACATGTACTTGGACTGTGGGAGGAAACTGGTGTACCCAGAGGAAACTCACACAAGCACAGGGAGAGCATTTAGACACCACACTGAAACACCCTTGCTGAGCCCAGGATTCGAAACCAGGACCTTCTTGCCGTGTCGTGGAAGTGGTACACCTCTACACCATCGAGCCACTAGGATATAAATGAATGTACTTTAAATTGTATACTGAATACTAGCAGGGATATTAAGGTTTTTATAACTCTGCTAACACTTGAAATGAACTCTGATTTTGCTGTCAACACTCTTAAGTTAGGTCCTGGTTAGAGAAGGAACTGGTTTGCCCTGGGATGGTACCTTCCTTTTTCTCTAACACAAATGTAGAACTGTGGTGATGCAGGAATTTCGTTAAGATTAAGGATAGGCAGAGGAATATGCAAAGTAAAGGGTGGACAGGAAGCATGCGTCATTTAGGCCGGGGGTATGGGGGTTGTCCAGGGGTAAAAGCCTCTGTGGGGTTTCAAGGGGCGAATAATATTATGCATTGCACTTTTCTTACTGCAGAACATATGTCAATTTTATTTAATGTAAGAACACCTCTAACTTTATTCTGAAAACACAATGTGTAAAGATTACATATAAGAAACCATACAAATATAATAAAACTTATAAATATTATTTATGTCACCTTCATCAAATCCGTGGTTTACAAGTTAAGTGTACATTATGCATCATGCATAATTATTGAGATTTTCTTCAATTAATTGCCATTTAGTAGTGAAATATGCAGCAAGTGTTGACTGATTTTTAGCGCTTTGCAATTTTCATGCTGAAAGTTAAGTTTCTGAAGACACCAAGCTGACAAATTCCGTCTGTTATAACCTATCCAGTTTCCCTGATGGGCTCAAAAAATTTGGGGTAGGTAGGTTTTTTTTTTTACAAGTATATGTTGTACCCCACATACCAATCGCCAGAACCAAATCCTTGCAATATTTTTTCAAAGGTTTGTACATCAGCCAATTCACAGTAATGTGACTCACTGATTAAGATTTAGGTTTAGGACTATAAGAGCACACATTGCACACTTTAAGCACTTGTAGCTGACTCCGCTGGTCAATGTCACGTACACAAGATGGCAGGCTCCTTGATGCATTAAAAAATCCAATTAATCACAAAAGTAAGAGGTTAGTCAATTTAGTTTAGAGGAAGGATGATGAATTAGGTTTCATGTTCATATCATATTCCCTGAAAGCTCTTGCTGGCCACATAAAATGAGGCTGCAGGCCAAATTTGGCCTGTGGGCCTAAGTTTGACACCTATGGCTTAGACTTTCAACACCTTACAGAATAAAATAATAAGCACTCAAACACTTTGATTTTAACAGAAATTTCTTTCTAATACAAATAGCACTAAGTACCTGTTCAGCGTAACCAAGGGATTCAACTCTAAAAATGGCTAACCAGCATGCTAGCTGTTAGCATCGGAAAACTTCCTTGGAGTGCCTGCTCACATGAACTAAACACAACAAAACACATTCTCTAACTGTACACAGCTCCACATTCAATATGCTGTGTTTGTAACTGGTAATATAATTCATAACGTACCATGGTAATATAAACGAAAACTTCGTTAGGTGAAAAATTTTATGAGAATGCCTGAACAACTTATTGCTTACTCTGTTGTGCTGCATCCCTTGTGAGTGCCTGGCAAAATGAATAACAATAGGTCTAATGACATCACTGCCCATCACTAACACACAGGCTTTACATGCACCTTCATTTGCACAGTCCTGCCAGAATTTTTTGATAAAAAATAAAGAAAGAAAACTTTTAAAAGTACGGAGGCCGTAAGGGGACACAGAAGAAAAAAAAAATATTGGTTTCTCGTGCACATGAGAAAGCATCTGATGTGCACGAGAAGGTATTGCATATGCACGAGAAAGTAAAAGCTGTATATAAATGGAAATACGTTGCACATACGTTGTAGTAACGGACACCGTTATTTTATCTCTGAACAACACTTAAAGCAGGTTTTGAATTCTTGTGGTCTGTTTCGGCGCAGGGATCTCATCTATAAAAATTCTTGAGGTCTGTTTCGGCACAGGGATCTCATTAATAAACGGTGATTCTGCCAGTCGCCGGATCTTAATGAAACCTATGTATGATGTATTTGTGCCACAAGTTCCAATGCAGGTTATTTTTTATAGATTTAGTGCAACTTGGACTGGGCTCAAGTACTTAAAAAAGGCAGATATCTTTCCACTGTGCAACAAATCCCAATAATTTTTTATTTCCCAACTGAAATTCCACATCATACTCCTCAGAAAAGGTGCAATTTATTTTGTAAATGTATTATTTAATATATTTATGTAAAAAAAATATTTACAGGAGTGATTGTTATAGGCCCTGTGATGGGCTGGCAAACTGTCCAGAGTGAACTCTGCCCTCGCCCAAAGTCGGCTGGGATGGGTGCCAGCCTCCCCCTGACCCTAATTAGGATTAAGTGGTTCAAAAAATGTATAAATGATGAAAAAATGATTAGTATAGATGCCATGAGAACAGAGTGCCTGCTACCTGGTATTAGGACAGCAAATTACACATTATTGTGTGTGTGTGTGTGTGTGTGTGTGTGTGTGCTGTGCAGGAGGCTAATTCCATTAATAAGTCTTTGAGTGCTCTGGGTGATGTGATCTCAGCTCTGGCTATGGAGCAAACGCACGTTCCCTACCGCAACAACAAGCTGACACAGCTCATGCAGGACTCACTGGGGGGCAATGCCAAAACACTCATGTTCCTCAATATCTCTCCTTCTGATTGCAACCTAGATGAGACCCTTACATCACTCATGTAAGACACTAACACAAATGTTCTGTACATATTTCCAAATATCTTTTTTCAAGGGTTAGAAATGAAATTCTTTTGGGCCGTGCTAAGATGTGAATGAGTGAGTATTCACCCCATTGGTGTGAAAATTTAGCCTACCTGTAATTAATTAATTAATTAAACTGTTGCATGATCGCACTAAAACACCTGTTCCTGAAAGGCCCTGTAGTTGTTAGAGAGAATATATAAACAAATAGCATCATAATGCCAAAGAAATGAAATTACAATATGGAAAAGTTTAAAGGGATGAACGCAGCAGGAAGTGTTCGGCTTTAGTGTTGTAGGGCTTCTGTTTCTTTGTTCTTGAGAAGAGTCTATGAAGATATTGAAGCCCAAATATCCCTGGGAAAATTACATGCTCCAGTAAGTGACCTCTGTATAGGAAGCACCTGTGTATCCTTGATCATTAATCTTCCTTTCTCTTTCTTTCTTTATTACTTTCTGGAGCATTTCTACAGATTATCCAACATTAAAGTGTACCTGTGGTGAATTAGTGTTAGCAGCTATTTAAAACAACCATATAAACATCAGTGGTTCCTTCCTGCAACATAAGTCCATGTCAGATTTCAGAGTACGTGCGAGTGTTATAACTCTAGTAATGCTCAGGGACATGTTGCCTTTCTGATTGGCTGTTCCTGCCTGGTAGTGATGGGAACTCTTTGGATTGGCTGGGTAACATCACTGACCCCGTGCATCATAACACATTTTGGTCCAGTGCTGAGCGGTACAAAGAGCAGAAATTACAGAAAACATTTCTTTGTGTTCCTAAACCAATTGACTACAGGAAAGCCGAGTCGGCAAAACATTAGCTGCATAAGCCATTTTGGATTCACCGTCATGCTCATTTCTTGCACCATTCTCATCCTAAGAGTCACTAAACTGTAGGTTTCACTGTCTCCACATGAGATCTCCCACCCAAAGTGTTGACGTCACTTCCGGGGGAAAAACGATTGCTAACTGTTCAGCCACATTAGGCTGATTTGCTGTTCTGAATTGCTCCTAGGTGTGAGTGTAATTGTGCATGTGTTGTCTCTGCAATGGAGTCAGCTGAGATAGGCTCCAGCTTCCCCTCGACTGTAATAGGATTAAGTGGTTCTGCAAATAAGTAATGGGAGTGGGTCTTCTGGTTTGTGCATTGAAGGATGTAGCAGTCATTATGACAATATATGCTATGTTCTTGAAGCAATAAAATGGAGCAAGCATTAGGAATCAAGCGTTATTGTGAGATTATTGTAAAATAAATAAATACATAAATAAAAGACTAATTTTACTCATAACCCAGATATGCTTCCCGAGTGAAGGCCATCACCAACCATGCACAGAGGATTATGGAGAGTAAAGAGATCGCTCAACTCAAAGAGGTCTTGGCTATGTTTCATTACACTTCTACTGTTCCAATACTGTATGTTTCGTTAGGATTTTCAAACTGTTTCAAGTAGAACAGCTATCTTTTATTTCTCTCTGTCTCTTACATTCTATTCTTAGGTGATTCTGAAGTTAAAATCAGGACAAGCTGTGGAGGAGGAAGATGTATGAATGGAGCTCACATATTTCAAGATTTGTTGTTTTTTTATCAAACTATGCATGCACTCATGTACTGTGACCCCACATAAAGAGAGTTTTTAGCAATTAATAATTGTGTTTGATTTAGTAAAAAAGTTTTTAATAATTGTGTTTAGTGGGTGTTTTGCATGTAGAGTTTTCACCTAAGTGTCATTAAGTGTGTGAATGTTGTGTATGATGCTCTCATAAAGTGTTGTCCCAATTAAGGCCGATCACACACAAGGATTCCAGGTCAGAGTTTGCATTTATGATATGATGGCCAGGATAAAGTGCTTACTGAAGTTCAATTATTAAGTAAATGTAAAATAAAGATGCTCTTTACATATTCTTATTCATCATGATGATGTCTGCTTTTAAAAAACTTAGAAATAAAACAAAGTAAACACGAGCACTCAGAGAGAACAAACCTCCACCAAGCCAGCACTTATAAGTGGAACTACCATATAGGTGGTGAGGGGTCTGATTAAGGGTCCTATATGGGATTTTCCATAAGTTCCATAGAAGCCCCATGAATTAATTTCCTCTTAGTAACCCTGGGTTTACACTGGGGCACAATCTCTGCCATTCAAAAAAGCTTGGAGCTCTATGATTTATGATCACGCTTGGAACACAAAACTCGAAGGAATCATGTTTCAAAGTTCATCAACATCCCCTACGATTGTGCATCAAGGTCTGTTACACTTTGTTAAGCTCTACTGTGCTCTACTACGATTTCCTCTATTACAGATGGTGTCAAATCGTAATCAACAAATGACACAAATTGTCACGATCATTGCAATCAAACAAATCCACCAAGTCCCCCTCATGATCCTCACAATTCCATCCCATGTCCACCTACCTGTTATGGTTTGAAACCCGAAGTAATACAAGGACCCAAAAGCACACCCGGAGACACAAGGGAAGTTAAAGTATTTATTAAACTGAAATAGGGAAGATGGAGGAGCCAGGGACCCAGGGGGGTGAGGAGTAATCAGTGGACATGGTTCGGGTCTTAAGAGAACTGGCTGATAACCGGGATTAAATGCCGGTGGTGATTGCCGGAGATCTGGAGCAGGTGTGCAGGAGTGGGTGGAGCCGGTGCCGGTGGGAGCCACCCCATCTCTGAAAACAGAACGAAACAAACCCCACACAAGAAAACAAAAACAACCCCCACCAGGGATGCCATCACCACAGTACCAAACGGACGCCTCCTAGCGTCCTCCTAGGCTTATCAAGGTGCTCCCTATAAAAATCACTCAGTAGGGATTCGTCTAGAATAAGTTTGCGCGATATCCAGGACAGCTCTTCTGGTCCGTATCCCTCCCAATCTACCAGGTATTGAAAACCCCGTCCTCGGGGCCTGACGTCAAATATCTTGGATACCGTGAATGCAGGGTGGCCGTCGATGATCCGGGGAGGCGGAGGGGGTACAGCTGGTGGGCTAAGGTCACTGGAGGATGCTGGCTTGAGGAGAAGAAGGCACATGGGTGAAGCTCATTAGTTTCTGGATTCCGTTGGGAGAGGACTGCCCCAGCCCCTGTATTGGAAGCGTCCACCTCAACCACAAACTGAAGGGTAGGATTCGGGTGCTTGAGGATGGGGGCTCGGGTGAAAAGGGATTTCACCCATGTAAAAGCTGTGGAGGCTTCTGGTGTCCACTGGAAAGGGGCGGAGGTGAGATGTGTGAGGGGACTGGCAACCTTGCTGTAATCCCGGATAAAACGGCAGTAGAAATTGGTGAAGCCGAGAAAACATTGGAGTTCCTTCCGAGTGGTGGGGACCGGCCAATCGACGACAGCTTGGATCTTTGAAGGGTCAGGCTGGAGTTGTCCATTGGCAATGATGTACCCCAAAAATCCGACTGACGTTGTGTGAAATTCGCATTTCTCCAGTTTGACAAAGAGGCGATTCTCAAGAAGGCATTAAGGGACGAGTCGGACATATCGATGTTTCCTGTTCGGGAAATGTTAGTGCATAGTGCAAGTTTGTACCTAATTTTTTTAAACTTACAGTTTATATTTGCATTCTAAGTTATAAAAATGCAGTTTAAGTTATTTTATTTAGTCTTTCTTCGAACACCAACTTTTCTCCACTCCACTTGAGGGAATCAACAGCGTCCTGCTAATATCCTGCTAACATCCATAACAATCATCAAATAATCATGCATAACAAGTCTCCAGCTAAGGTTTGTTTTTAGCATCATGGCTACTATCCAGCATGTACAGTGTGTTGAGTGCAAGATGTTTATCTGTGATAGGTGTACACTAGTTAGCTCTCTGACGGAGAAGATTGTAGCGTTAGATGTGCGCATCCAGACTTTAGAGAGGGTTAGTGAGAGCGAGAGTAGCGTTGTTCCTGCAGCGGGAAGTCTGGGTGCCTTAGGCGGAGATAGTAACCCCCCTCCTCTGGCATTAGA